>JAJTUV010004953.1:0-21845 GCA_021653895.1 Mastomys natalensis
ATTAGTAAATTTTAGTTAACTTCTGAAAAAGCCCAAAGAAATCTGATTAAGGGAACACTCACAAATGAAAACCCAAACCAAAATCAATCAAATCCATGTTGTGAACTCTAACATAAACCCGGGGAGATGTATTGTGGCAGCAAAGGTTTAAATGGTACTTTATTCTGATGGGAAAAAAAAAAGATGCACAAAATTAAAAAAGGGGAATAGAATCCTTAGAAAAAGAAAAATGAAGCTCAAACGATGGCAATTGGTGGGTTTCCCGCTAAAAATTGAGAAAATGGGTCTAGAGAAGTATGGTTGTGAGTAAGTCAAAGCATAATAATGTAGTGATACAAAAACATACAACAAGCTCTGTGAAGGTGCTCTATAAAACCCAAGGAAGACCTGAGATTGTAGAAGGGACAGGAGGGCAAGATTCAGACTTGTCCACTAAAGACACTATGTGAAATATGAACATAGTTAGGAAAAACTCCCCTGTGCCCCATACTTGTGGGAAACACTTTTGGGGGGGAAAAATCACCAGGAAAATTTTGTACGGGGGTGATGGGTTGGATCCAAGCATGGGATGGTGAGCAGTAACGGGGAAACCAATTCTGTGGGGCATTCGGGGAAGCCTGGATGTGACCCCTCCATAACAAAAAAGGAATGGTAGATACACAGACAAAGGGGGCCTGAGGAAAGAGAAATAATTGAGAAAGTTAGATGAAAGGGAAACTGCATGAAAGGGAGGGCAGATTCCCCCGGGGTTTTGTGGAAGATGGGACAGGACCCTTTTCCAAGGGAAATTTTTCGGGGATAGTGTTTAAAAGACATCAGGAAAGGGATTAAAATTTTGATGTGGGATTTTAAAAGGGTTTCCCCAAAATTTTTTCTGGATACAACAGAAATAGGTAGGGGCTGTGTGACCAGAACTATCCTCAAAGAGTGAAATTGCCATAGACAGGCAAACTTCAGGGAGATCACCAACAAGGTACAATGACCGAATTGAATTTTTTTCACACTTTGGGGGAAAATCACAGTTTGGCTTCATTCTGGAGTAACAAAAACAAAAATAGGAGAAGTAGCTTTAAATGTCCCCTCTGTAAGGAATAAAGGGGAGGGGAAAAAAGTAAGAAATCTAGAGGTAGGAACACAATTGGAAAAAAATTAAGAAACTGCATAATGCCCCAGGCTCCCTTTTGGGGGTTTTTCTTGGGCCCACTTGAAAAACCCGAAAAACCTTTTTAAAACGTGGGGGCCCCCCACAGATTAAACACACTACCATAAAATTTATATTACAAGGAGCCCCAAAAAAAGCTTTTAAACAACCATCTCATGAAAACAAAGTTCTCAATTTAAGGGTTTCCCTTTTCCCCCCCCCCCAAAATATTTAAGGTTGTGTCATTTAATTTAAAACCCCAAACCTTTCCCGAAAAGGATCAACATTTCCCGCAGAGTAAAATTTGGCATCAGGTCTAATGTAACTGATTTTTGTGAAAAAATTGATGCAAGTTTCAGGATTTAAATAATCCAGAAACTGTCTTAGAGGCTCAAATCCGGGAATCAGTAAACAACTGGGTAACTGCAAAAAGATACAAGAAGCAAGGGGTGAAGTTTGTACAAAACCAGAATTGAGATTGCTTTGGGAATACTAAACCCGGGGAAAACCACACCCGGGGTTTTTTTGAAACCCGGTAAAGGGCCCCCTCATAGGGAAAAAAAAAAAGCAGGGTTTTAAATTTCTAAAAAAAAGGGAACTCATTGCAATCTGAACAACTAGGAAGGGCCTTTCCCCCCCCTTAGGACAAGCAGAGAATTCACTACTGGAGGAGTCTCACAAGGAATTGTTTGCGAGCAAATTTTTTCTGAAAAGACACATGGAAGAGTGAGTGAGACAAACCCGGCAGAAAATTTTTTGCAGAAACTGGTCGCAAAAACCCGTAAAAAACCCTGTCTACCACAGAGAGTACAGGTATGCTTAAATTAAAACAAATCCCTAAAAAGGCAGACCAAAATTTAGGGAAAGGGGATCCCTTAATTGAAGGGGTTTTTTCTTTTTTCCCCAATTTAAATACATTATGTTTCAAATTTCTTAAAAAACACAAGGGGGCCAAAAACCCCAAAAAATCCTGGGCATACTTAGGTAGGGCCCCTGCGATTGAGACTCTACTTGAGAATGTACAACTGGAAAACCTTACCAGGGAGTTGTGTGCAGAGCATTTTGACTAAAGACAAGCATGGAAAAATGAGCAAAAACCTGGAAAGTAAGAGTATGTAGATATGGTCTGTAATCAAGGTAAGTGACCTGTCAGTCTTGAAAAGGACTGGAAGCACAGTAATCACAAACACTGCTGGGGTATAGCACACCAATTGAGGGAATTAGATCCAAAATTTACAGGATAGGACCTAAGATGTGGTTATATGAATGGTAAGGACAGGAGAAGTTTAAGGAAGCTATTCAGTCAAGAAATTGTTTTGGAAGAAATGTGCATGCATATTTCAAGCATTATCATGGGTAGTGGAAAATGTAACTTCAATCTCCAGAAATTCAAGAGAAATACTGCTACATCAGTGTGACAAGAACTATCCAGGGACATGGACGGAGAGCTTCTGGAAAGCTCACTATCAAGATAAATTGGCTAAGCTGTGAGTCAACACATTTTAAGAACATCACTGTTGGTCTTAATTTCTGGGAAAACTTACCATAGAAGGCAGAATAGGAGATGCATTTCCATCAGTTAGAGAACAGAGGTTAGTAATCAAGGAAGAATCCTAGAGGCAAGAACTGAAATAGATATCACTAAGAAATTCTACATAATCCTATATTCTCCATAGATACTATGGGATGCCTTCTTGTAAAATCCAAAACCACTTCCCAAAGTTTAACAACAACCACAGAGGGATCCACACTTCTTTAAGAATCACTACAAATGGGTGCCATATACAAGCTTTTCTACAGACAATTTTAGGGAGGAATGTTCACAATTAGGGTATCTTCTTCACAGATGACTCTAGATTTTATAAAGGTAACACAACACAAACCATCATGGTGAGGCTCTACAACACCTAGAAATCGAATAGGCAGCATAGTCTACATGGTAGTGAATCTGATGAAACAATGATATGAGATTACATTGTTAATAGTATCCTCACAAACAGTCTGAAATCCTCAAATATAAGCAATCTCAGTCAAGAGGAAAGTTCAACAAATGTTTCTAGAAAAGCATGGGCTGAAAGTATGAACAGAGCAGATATGAATTTTTATCTGGGAGTACTAAACAGGGGTACACCCATGTTGTTTTGATGTAGAATGTAGACATGAGAATAGGAGGTGGCCCTGGAGGGCAAGTTTCAGACATCCCAATACAGGAAACCTATTTGTAATCTGTACATATTTACCCATTCCTCTTCTCATGAATACTACAGTTGTGAACTCACGGCTGGGGATCAAAAATTTGAATTGTGTATAGACCCTGGTAATTGGAGTGAAGCTAGTGAATAGCCTTGGTTGGGATAGTAAAGTTGTGTATACCAGATTATATATATATATATATATATATATATTATATATATATATAATATATATCATATACACATCATCATACCAGATACATATCCTGTCACTCAGAAACCAGATTGTGTGTGTAGAGTTTACAGAAGAAACAGGGTACTAGAGGACAAGAGGTCCTAATCAAATGTATGATACACATAGTCCTGAATTTTGTTCATGGTGTGGACAGGAGAGATTCTGGGCATGTAGTAAGGGAATGTGTTGAGTGAAATAGTCATCTACATGTAGTCCTTAGTTTGTGGGGCTTGAATATAACAACACATATAGTATAGTATCTGTTTGACCAGAAATATCCTGGCATATTGACAATGGCATTGCAAGGTGAATTTCTGGAGAGTTCACCAACAAGAGACAATGACAGATTTGTAAGACTCCACATAGTGCAAATAACACATTAGGGCTGATATTTAGGTAACTTACCATAGCATGCAGGAAGCTTCATGGTCCATCATTCAGAGAACAAAAGTCAGTCATCAGGGACAAATCTAGAGGTGAGAATTGAAGCAGAGCCTCTAAGGAATACTAAATAATGCTTTGCATTCCATAGATACCTAGGCTTGCCTTCTTCTACAACCATGAACCTCTTCTGAAAACTTTGCATCACCTACAGAGGGCCAACAGGCTTCTCCACAGACCATTTCAATTAGGTGTTTTCTCATTTGAGGCTCCTTCTTCTCACATAACTCTAGATTTTTTTTGTGTTAACACAACACAACCACCATAGTGACACACTATCACACGATGTAGAGAAATGTGGCAACATGGTCCACTTAGTACTGAATCTGATGAAAAAACAGGATGCAAGATTTAATAGAATCCTGACAATCTGAGAGTGTCAAAGCCAGGCAATCTGTTTTTACAAGAGAAAGTATAGACAATATGTCTGAGGAAGCATGGTCTTCAAGTATACACACAGCAAAATTGGGGTGGGATTTAAAATACTAAAGATGGAAGCCCAGTGAAATTGATGTGTAATCTGATGGAGGGCTAAGAATAGGAGATGGCACTGGAGGACAAAGTTGAGTCTTGTGCACAATTGACAGCCATGTGTAATCAGCTCATACTTATCTAGGAAACTTCTACTCCAGATTTCAATTCTGAACTCATTTCTGAGGTAACTCACCATGAAATTGAATGGGGAACTGGGTGCCGGGCCAATAAAAATTGGATAACAACATGCATTCATACAGTCCATTTCAGAGAAAATATTCTCAATTGATGTTCCTCCTTCTGATATGAGTCTACATTGTGTTAAGTTAACACCATAGAAATTTTCTTGGTGATACTTTATCATACCTGGCAGAAGAATTTGGTAGCCTTGTGATGAAATTGTAACGCAAGAGGACAGAGTTTATAGATTCTTAACAATTAGTCTGAGCGCTTGAAAGTGAAGAAATCTTTGTAAAAACTGGAAATTCAAAAAAAGGGGTCTAGAAAGCACTGTCTGTGAATGAGCACACAACAGAATTAGGCTTGTCTTTCAAATGAAATACAGCAAGACCTAGTACAGGTTCTGTATGATGGGAAGGAGGACTGGGAATAGGTGATGGCTCAGAAAAGCAATAGACATTTCCACACAAAGGATATCCATGTATAATCTGCACATAATTCCCTAATATACCTCCAAAGGACACCACTCTTAGGACCTTACTACTGGGGGAACATCATGTAACATGAGTACAGAGCTGACTGTTGGAGAAAAGCCTCATAGTTTAAAAGGGGACTGGAATGAATGGTCTACACATATCATACCATGAATTCCTGGTATGCTCCTCTTGATCAGAAATAGGACTGGGAATGTCAACGTTGGCCCCCACGCCATCCCCACAACCCCCAAAAAAAATAAAAATAGAAAACTGGCAATAACAAATGAGGAATTTTGTGCAGAGGCTAAATGATAGAACTAGGCCTAAGTTTGTTCATGGTGGGGACAGTAGAAATTCAGGGAAGCTCTTCAGGCATAGATGTTGAGAGAAATCTGCATCCACACTGAGTCATTCATTGTGGGGATGCAATGGGAGTCTTGGTTCCCCGGATTTCAACAGAGAAAGTATAGGATCTGTGTGTCTAGAACTATCTTGTTAAAGTGACAAAACTACTGGAAGGAGTGCTTCTAGAGAGCTTACCAACAGGAGACAATGGCTGAGAAGTATGTCTCCACATATTAGGAACAGCACAGTTGGACATAATTCTGGGCAGACTCATAATAAGAAAAAAGGGGCAGGATCTTCACTGTGCATTACTCAGAGAATGTAGGTCAGGAAGAAACCTAAAGGCCTGAAGCTGTTTCCAATAAGGAATAGTACAGACTGCTTTGCATTCCATAGATACCTCAGCTTGTCTGCTTATAAATCCCAGAAACCCATCCAACAGTTTGGAAAAACCCACAGAGAGCTCCACACTACCATAAGAATCGTTACTGAAGAGAAAACCCAATAGGCTTTTCTACATACTGCTTCACAGAGGATGTTATCAATAGAGGTTCATTCTCAAATGACTCTAAACCATGCCAAGAAAGCAAAACATAAACCATCATGGTGGGGCTCTACCATATCTGGCAGATGTATGTGGCAGCATGGTCTCGTTGGTACTTATTTGCTGAGTAGAAAAAAAGTTGCACTATTAGAAGGGTAATAGAATACTTAGAAAGAGAATTGAAGGCTTAAACCAAGGCAATTGGTGTTCCTGAAGAACACTGATTAAATGGGCCTAGAGAAACATGGTTTGTGAGTAACCAAAGCACAATAATGTAGTATATAGGAATAATATTCAATAAGCCCAGTGCAGGTGCTCTGTAACCTAAGGAAGACCTGAGAGTTGTAGAAGGGACAGGAGGGCAAGATTCAGACTTGCCCACCAAAGACACGTATGTGAATCTAGACATATTAGGCAGGAAACCTGACACTGTGACTATACTTGTGGACTCACTATTGGAGCAAACTCACCAGGAAATTGTGTACAGGGCTGAGTGCTGGCATCCAAGCATGTTATGGTGAGCAGGAAACTGGGAAACCACTTCTGTGGATCACTTCCTGCAAGCCTGGGATGTGACCTGTCCATAAAAAACAGGAATGGTATTGCACACATGACAAAGTAAGCTGGAGGATAGAGAAATAATTGAGAAAGTTAGATGAGGAAGCTGCATGAAAGGTAGGACAGATGCCTCGGGTTGTGTGGAAGATTGTGGAGGACTTATCCAAGGAAGTTTTTCAGGCATACGTGTTAAGAGACATCAGGATAGGGAGTTAGAAGTTAGAGTGTGGGAGTATAAGGGATATCACAATTCTCCTGGATAGCAACAGAAATAATGCAGGGTCTGTGTGACCAGAAGTATCCTGGCAGAGTGAAGTTGCCATAGAAAGGCATCTTCAGGAGAGGTCACCAACAAGTGACAATGACTGAATTGACAGTTTACACACATTGGGACCTTCACAGTTAGGCTTCATTTTGGTTAACACTCCATAGTAGTAGAGCAGTCGCTAAACTGTCCATTTGAAGGGAATACTGGTCAGGAGTCAAGTAAGACATCTTGAGGCAGGAACACAGGTGGATACCGTTAAGAAGTACTGCATAATTCTTTGAAATCCCTTGGTATTTCAGCTTGCCTACTTGAACAAACATGAACCGCCTTCAAAAGCATGGCAAAACCCACAGATGATTGCACACTACCATAAAAATCATAGCTCAAGCTAGCTCTAAACAAGCTTTTATACAGACCATCTCATGAAGCAATTTTCCCAATTAAGGTTCCTCCTTTTCAGAAGAATTGAGATTGTGTCATATTAATTTAACATAATCCATCATGATGAGGCTCTACCATTACAGGCAGAGAAGGATAAGGCATCATGGTCCATATGGCACAAGTTCTGGTGAAAAACATGATGCAAGATTTCAGGGTTAATATAATACTGAGAAACACTCTTAGAGACTGAAAGCCAAGGAATCCGAGTCAAACTGGATATACAGTAAAAGGAATAGGGAAGCAAGGTGTGAGAGTATGCACAGAGCAGAATTGGGATTGTCTTTGGAAATACTAAACAAGGAAGCCTAATGCAGGTATTTTATGTCCTTGGGTAGGCCTGGTAATAGGAGAAAAAATGGAGGGCAGGGTTCAGACTTGCCAACAAAGGAAGCTCATGTGCAATCTGAACATACTATGGAAGGCATCCTGCCTATAGGACTATAAATGAGGATTCACTATTGTAGGGAGTCTTACAAGGAAGGTATGTGCTGAGAATTTTGCCTGAAAAGAAGCATGGAACAGTGACTGAGACTCTGGCATGAAAATGCTTGTATCTTTCTGCAAACCATTATAAGCCATGCCTATCATAGAAAGGATTGGGAGTGCAGAAATCATAAACAAATCTCATATATGCCAAATCAATTGAGGAAGTTAGATGCTGAATCTACAGGATAGTACCTAGGCCTGTAGTTATATTCAAGGAATCAACAGGGGAGATTCAGAGAAGATATTCTTGAAAAGAACATTCTTGGGTGAAATTTCATCCAATTATAGGCATTAACATGGGCTATAGAATAGAGACATTCAGTCTCCAGAAATTCAAAGATATAGTGCCATATGATTGTGAAGAGTAGTATCCAGGTAAACATAAATGGAGCTTTTGAGAGCCCAATAACAAGGCAAAAGGGCTAAGCTGTGAGTCACACTTATTGGGAATGTAACACCAACTACACCCGAAGAACTCCCTGGGATTAAAGTACAACCCAAGGCTGCACCCATTGCTCCAGCTGCATATATAACAGAGGAGGGCTTATCTGACATCATTGTGAGGAGAGGCCTTTGGTCCTGTAAAGGCTCGATCTTCCAGTGTAGGGGAATGCCAGGGTGGTGAGGTGTGAATAGATAAGTAGTTAGGGGAGCACACTTACAGATGGATAGGGAGGGAGATGAGATAGGAGGTTTACAAAGGTTAAACCAAAATGGAAATAAATAAATATCCAATAAATAGTATCCAGAATAAATATGAAAATATCATCCCTACTCACAAGAGATTTCAACAGATTTCTCTAAGGACCATTTCATGGGTGGTTGTTTTCAATAGGATTCCTTCTTCTCAGGTGCCTTTCGAATGTATAAAGGTAACACAGCACAAACCATAATGGTAAGGCTCTAGCAAACATGGCAGAAGGATATGGTTGTATAGTCCACATGCTGATGAAACTGATATAAGATTACAGTGTTATTAGTATCCTGAAAAACTGTCTTAGATCCTCAAATCCAGGCAAACAATGTCAGAGAGGGAAGTTCAGAAAATGGATCTAAAGAAGTATGGTCTAGAAGTATGTCCAGAACAAAACTTGATTTGTATCTGGTAGTAGCAAACAGGGAAGACCAGTACTGGTTCTATATGACCTTATGGAGGCCTGAGACTAGGATATGGCACTGGAGGGCAAGTTTCAGACTTAGAAACCCATTTGTAATATACACATATTTACCTACACCTCTTCTCATGAATGCTACAATTGTGGAATCACTACTGCTAGAAAACAGCTTCAAATTGGGTGTAGGACTGGGTGCCTACATTCAAGAAAAGAGTTAGCCTGGTTGTGCCAGCAAAGGTATGTGTATCTCATCATGCATATCAGGGACATGTCCTTCCTGTCAGAAACAGGTTTGGGAGTGTAAAGTTGTCAACAGAACCTAGAGACCAGAAAAACAATGTAACGATTTAAATACAGAAGCTGCATGACAGACCAAGGCATGAGTTTTTGTGCATGGTGTGGACAGGAGAGATTCAGAAAATCTATTTAGGGAAATGTGTTGATAAAGTCTGGACCCAGATGTAGGACTTAGTATGTGAGAGTGGACTGGGTACCTTGCTTGTCCAGTATATCAACACATTTAGTATACTATCAGTTTCGTCAGAAATATCAAGGCAGAGTGACAATGGCACTGGAAGCAGAGCTTCTGGAGAAGTCACCAACAACATGCAATGGCTGTGCTGTACACCTCAAATTATCTAGAACACCAGAGTTGGGCTTGATTCTCAGAAAACTTACCAGAGTAAGCAGGGCAGGAGCTTCACTTTCCATCTCTAAGAGAACACAAGTCAGGACACAAGGAAAATATCTAGAGGTAAGAAATGAAAGAGATACCATTAAGGAATACTACATAGTGCTTGGTACTCCATAAATAACTCCTCTTGCCTTACTGTATAACCCAAAACACCTCCCTAAATTGAGAAATACCCACCGAGGTCTCAACAATCACACACTTATCATTACTCAGTGCAACTCCCAACAGGAAGCTATAAAGTCCATTTTATGTGGGAATGTTCTCAACTGAGGTTCTTTCTTCTCATATAACTCTAGGTTGTTTAAAGATAATACATCACAAGCCATCATGGTGAAGTTCTGCCACACCTGAGTGATGAATTTGACAGCATGGTCCACATGGTACTGTATCTAATAAAAATTGATGTAGAATTACTCTTTTATTAGAATCCTGAAACACTGCATGAAAGTATATAAGGCTAGGTAATGTGTCAGACCTGGAAGTCCTTCAAAGAACCATGCATGAAGCTGGGGAGAAATATTGTATGCTGAAGCCTGAATACTATTATATTCTAGATGCCAGAACCTTGAGGTACCTTTTGCAACTCTACATATTTCCCCAGCTCCCTGAAATAAAACTTTAGAATTTGAAACATCATGGGAGTATTAAGAATTTTGGACAATCTTAGGATAAATTGATATAGCATTATGAAGTTGGCTTCAGCCTATAAGGAGACAAGTTTGAATATTATAACTTAAACATGATATGTTTGTGGTAAATGAAAAGGCTCATTGGGTAAGAGTTAGTGACAGACATAATGATGTGAATTTGAACTCAGTGATGGAGATGATGAAGCCTGAAAATTAATTCTGACAATCTGTCATCTTCTAAACCCATTTGGTGACCAAAGCATATTGGACACCCCTGGACATTTTCAATATTCACAACTAGAGGAATAGCAGAAGGCTGCTGCCTTCTGGAAAAGACAGGACACAGACATCAAAAGCATTCTTATATTAGAATTGCCTTTATACTCCAAGAAAAGAGCACATATCATTGCCATTGTTAAGGAAAGACCTACAGCCCTTCCATCCTGAGATATGAGGACTTAAGTGTCTTCATATAGAATCGTGGTTACTTTTCACATTTGAAGTGTCAACTTACTTACAAACCTCTCACTTTTATGCTGTCATGTTTCTGTAACTTACAGCTCTCCTGTACTTTGCCAGCTGTATATTTTCAGCATGTCTGAACACATGACCACAGCCTGCAGAGATGATTAAGTGAAAACAAGAAAGGAATATATTTGATATATATTAGCACAATTCATATTACTGACACTCCAATGAAACCCATACAATCATAATCCTCATTTTATAGATAGGGAAACAGCACTAAGGGAATAATTTATATACTTACTTTCAGAAAGATACAAGGATATAAAGCACAGTGCCGTCTCCACAGCAATCACATATTGTGCTTCCAGCAATGTTTTATTTTCAGAAAGAATTATCCACATGAAAAGTGCTGTAATCAGGCAATCTGTACTGATACCCCTTTCTGAATGATGGGACCATCAGACAACCCAAGAACTAGACATGTCATCATTAGCTGCCAGGAAGCCATACATTCCCATTGTCATCTCTGTTGCTTGTTCCCCTGGGCATATGGCACAGTCCCTACAGAAAGCCAAGGTTTCCCTAACTATTCCCATTCCTACTTCCTCTACCTTAGGCACTCCCTGGGTTCTCTTCAACCCTCCTTTTATTTAAACTCCTATGTGAAACTTGTCAGAACCTGCCACCTAGTTTCATCAGAATATATGTTAACAAATATCTAATCATATATCACTGGTCTTTGTCCTTCCATTTCCTGTGAAATTGAAAGTGATTATTTAATAAAAACCTCCTAGAAAATTTCAAATACTTGCCTCTGTCTTGTATAAGCAGACCAAATGTTAATACTGCCAAACTAAGAGAAGTGACTCTAAAAATTCTGGTGTTTCATAGCTACCAAACTGAATGGAAGAGATTATGAGCTAAATAACCAGTGTCAAGACATACTGGACCAGAGTATTTAAATGTCTCTTGATTTTGTGAAAAGTCCCTAAAAACTAAGTTAATTTTGAAAACACGAATCAAACAATCACTGTAATTTTTTCTGGCCATATGAAGCAAAATTTTGAAAATAAAATAAAATTAAAATATTAAGTAATTCAATAAGGTAAAAGTGTATGTTTTACTGTAAAAGAAAGTGTGTTTACTGGAGATTTTGTTGTCACCTGGCTCTTAAATACAGATGTTCCTTAAATGCAAATATAAATTAGATAGTGACTGACTGTAATTGCCAAGACACTGGAGGATTTTGTGTTTTGTTACTGTGATGGGTATTCCTAATTGTCAACTAAAATACATAAGGAATAAAATACAATACTGAAATGGCAGATACACCAGTTGTCCAGATCATGAGGCGGAAGACACTCGCTTCTGGCCAAAATCTTGACATAGGATTACACATGATTTTGATCCAGATATTGAGGAACAGTGGCCTTGAAAATCTTAGACCCACAAGGTATTGTACATGACTATATTCCAAGAAAATAAAGCAGAGATCTCTGAGTTCCAGACATGCCTGTTACAGAACAAGTTCCAAATGCAGGCATGGTTTACAGACCTTTAAACTGGCCCATATCTTCTCCTGGAGGCTTACATAAGGACAATGGAAAAAGGAAGACTCACTCTTATCTGCCTGCTTGCACTTACTGACCAGCACATCTGTTGGAACCTACTTCTTCAGGATTCCATCTTGTACTGACCGGTTTTGTGTGTTAACTTGACTCAAGCTGGAGTTATCAAGCAGAAAGGAGCCTCCCTTGAGGAAATGCCTCCAAGAGATCCATCTCTAAGGCATTTTTTTTTCAATTACTGATCACGTGTGTGAGGGCCCATTGTGGTCCCTCCCTGGGCTGGTAGTTCTGGGTTCTATATGAAAGCAAGGTGAGTAAGCTCAGTGAAGCAAGTCTGTAAGTCACATCCCTTTATGGCCTCTACATCAGCTCCTGCTTCATGAACTGCTGGAGATCCAGTTCTGAATGTGACACAGCATATACAGAAGAGGAGCTGAGACAATTAGCCTAGTGAGACTGAGCAACTACTAGATTCTTGGACCTCCTATTCAGAGCTGCCCATTCTTGGGATAATAGGACTACAGAATTTAAGTCATTGCAATAAATTTCCTTAATTTATACAGACATTCCACAGATGTTGTGACTCTAGAGAACTCTGCCTAATGCAGTTACCAACAAATCTACAGTATTTCGTTCTCTATTTTACTTTCAACATGACAGTTATAGGGTTTTGAATACAAAGACCTCTTATAGTCAGGGTTTTTTTGAATGCTTGGACACAGGAAGTAGGAACTATTAAGAGGGTGGCCTTCTTGGAATAGGCATGTCCTTGTGGAAGGAATTGTGTCACTGTAGGCACAGGATTTGAGGTCTCCTATTGTCAATCTAAGCCCAGTGTGGCCCACACTCTCCTTCTGCTGTCTGCTGATCAAAATACAGAACTCTCTGTCATGCTTCCTGCCATGATGATAATGGAATAAACCTCTGAAACTGTAAATTACTTATGATAAATGCCTTCATTTTATGTGAGTTATTGTGATCATGGTTTCTCTTTATAACAATAAAACCTTAAATACACTTGGATATGAGGAAGGATATACATTTTACTTCTTAACATTTATAGAAATTTAAGAATTTACCATACCATGTAGATAAAGTTAAAGTTAGCCAGAAAGTTAAACTTAAGAGAGGGACAAGGTTCCATATGATATTCTTTTATGGTTTCTCTTTTGGTACTTCACATTTTATTTCAGGCATATTATTCTACAAAAATCCACAAATCATTTTTGTTTAAAAAATTAATGGAAACAATCAAGAATCAATTGAAAAAGTAAACACAGCTTTGATTTGGGGATTAGAAAAGAAAATACTAAGAGCTTCAGAGACTCTGACGTCACCACCCCTCATAGACCCTGCTTAAATGATGTTGACTGTTCCTCCTGTTTTCAAGACACAGGCTATTGACTTGTAGTTTCCCATTAGGCTTCTCAATAATATTCCATCTAAAATGTATTTTGTTTCTACTCTGCTTAGAAAGACATTTTTGCCAAGGTATAAAATTGTTTTATCACTAGGTTTCATGATTCATCCTAAAAGTAACCCAAGTGGTTATGGAAATCTAATAGTTTATAGTAGGAACATCTGTTTAGCAGTAAGGTAGTCACTTCTGAGACATTGCATCAATCATTACCTGTGTTCATGCTTCTGGTACAGGTAGATTTTGGGTGTTACACACTTCATCAAGATTTTGTTTCTGGCTAACATGGTAAATGGAGAGTCACTGAAGTACTGGTAGATTTTGCAGCCTGCTTTTCACTCTGATACATGGTCGAACTGCCTTCCTTTGCAAGTTTACCAGAGAGATAATGACTAGCAATCACATAGCTACTAATATTGCATCATGGTTCAGTAATGGTAAGAGAACTTTTGTCATTTAGGTATGATCATCTCAGGAGAGGCACTATTAGAGTTTGTGGCCCTCTTTTAGTAGATATGTTACTGTAGGTATGGGCTTTATGACTTTCATTATAGCTGCCTGGAATGCAGTATTCTGCTAGCATCCTTAAGATGAATATATAGAACTCTCAGCAGTGTCTGCACCATGCCTCCCTGGAGACTGCCATGCTCCCACCTTGATGACAATGGACTGAACCCATAAGCCAGCCCAAATTAAATGTTGTTCTTATGAGAATTTCCTTGGTCATGGTATCTGTTCAAAGCAGTAAAACCCTAAGACAGGCATACCCAGCATTTCTACCAGAGAGAGAGACTACAATAAAAGAATGGATATAGACCAAAAGAAGCCTGCTGGAACTGGGGCACAGCAGCAGGTGCTCCTTGAATGACATTTGTTGCTCTGAAACTGGCAGAAACTTAACCAAACACTACTGCAGTTACTTAGCCCCATGTAGCCAGACTTACAAGTATTATGTATAGCCTGGTATGAGGGAAAGAGAGAGGTAGGTGAGTAGTTAAGAGAATATACTGCTACTGCAGAGACAACTGTTGTGTTCTCACCAACTTTCAGTGATCCTGGGACCAGCCTTAGGCTGTGCATAGTAACCCAGTGCCCTGCTGTGTAGATCCTTAAAATATGGCAGTACACAAGCAGAGACACCCTGTTATTCAGAATACCCTTGTCTGCCAGACAAAACCTACAAGCGTTAAGCATAGAACTCAATGAATTTTCACACTTACAGTCCTAAAACAAATGAAAACTTCAAGACAGAACATCTTTCTGTCATGGATAGAGATGTGTCTCTTGCCATTTGTGCACAGGGGTTAAGATTCTATCCCCAAACACAAACACACAAACACTCACACACAAACACACACACACACACACATACATCATAAACACACATCATACACACATGCATTCCTCCATGGCACATACAGATACAGATACATGTATAATCACACACATACATACATGCACATGTGTACACACATATGTTTAATTAGAGGATTGAGAGGTGGATATGTGTGTAAGAAAATGCAATGCTCTTTCATAGGGCCCTAATTTGGTTACTAGGAGTAACACCAGGCTGCTCAAAACACCTGTAAGTCCAATCTCCAGAGGAACCAACAACCTCTTCTGGCTTTGATGCAGTTGAAGATGTTTATTGGGAAATGAGTTCTCAGATATTTTGGGTATGTACAAAGTGATACGTCTTTTTGAAGTACATGACAATATCTACTAAATTTATAATATTTATAGCTACTAAAGACTGTTTGGAATTTATGCTATACAAATATTTATACAGGTTCACCAGGATAAGTAGGTAAAATGCTTTAATGCTAGTAACAAGAGGAAATAAGTAGGACATGATAGGAAGGAAAAAGAGAATAACTGTTACTAAACTAAAGCATTTGTATTAGTCAAGGTTCTCTAAAGAACAGAAGTGATGAGTATATATTTATGTGTATAGGCATATATGAACAGCACTTACCATATTAACTGACAAAATATAGTTTCAGTAAGTGTCACCAGCCTCAGTATGACACTAAAGAATTCAAAGATTGCTGGAGAAATGTAGGTCTTCCTTCTCCTTTGGAATCTCAATGAAGCTTGTTCTAACATCAAAAATGGAATGTTGCAGCAACAGAATAGGTGGAATTTCCAGTGAGAGTGAAGACAAGAAGCAGGCAAAAGACAAAGTTTCTTCTACATCCTTCTATCTGTATTGGCATCAGAAGGTGCCATGCACACTTAGGATGGCTGTTCTTACTTCAAATAATCTTATCAAGATAGTTAGGGCAGGAGAGATGGGTCAGCAGTAATCAGTACTGGATGTTCTTCTAGGAGACCTGGATTCCATTGAAACACCCAAACAACAGCTCACAGTTATCTGTACCTCCAGTCCTAGGAATTTTATGTCTTTCTTGGCTTCGCAGGCACTGCTGCACACACTGCAGATAAAGCATATAATATATTAATATATAAAATTATATAATATATAATAATAAAATATAAAATATAATATAATAATTATAATATATAATATAATATAATATATAACAAATGAAGGCTATTTTTATTGCAAAGCCAGGGATACACAGAGAAATCCTGTCTTGATGAAAAGGAAATAGAAGAGGGAGGGAGAAAGAAAGAGACAGAGAAGAGAGAGAGAGATTTTCACAGAAAAGAAATGCCCAATAACTTGCATTTTAATTAATTCATTATCCAGTCAACTTGACAAACCGTGTTAATCATCATGAAATAAACAGCTAGATGTTTGTAATAATAATGAAGCTGAAGAATAGGTTTTTAAAAACAAAGAATTAAGTATGAGAATCAGTTATAAAGTTTGCATCTCAATATAAAAAACACTGTCTTCTTAGAGTATTGTAGAGACATGATCCAAGAATTCCCTACTAAGAAGTATGTTCTTCCTCCTTTATTCTTTTCTTCCTTCCTTCATTCATTTCTTTGTGTATCTCTTAGAAATGGTCATTCTTTGTAGCCCAGGCTGTCCTCAAATACATAATCTCTTGATATAGACTAAATATGCTAGGATAACAGACATGAGCTACCAGTCCTGGAGTCTCTTTTGTTTTGCTTTCATTATTTCTCTAATTTCATAGAATGCACATGTACTAATTTAGAATATTCAGCCTAAGTGAGAGTGCTTGAATCTTATTTAGAAGGGAGAGCAAAATAGCCACATTGTTTTAATTAATATGTGGTTAGGCAACTGTTTTCTCTGGTTTAATCTATGTTGTGTTGAATAAGCTACTTGAACCTTAATAGTCATGTCCTAGGAAATCTTTCTTCTACAATTTTCTTAAATATACTTTCTGGGACTTCTTCCTTCAGGCCTACAACACTATCCAGGGCATATATGGTGACCCAGCCCACCGCCCACACACAGAAACGACCTGATTCCCAGGAAGTCTGTTATTAACAGGATCAGAGCTGAGACAATTCCACCCCAATGTCTGCCCTTGCTGGGACCCCATGGAGTCCAGTGGATATGTAACCTACATGGCCAGAGATATATCATCCTTCAAGTCTGCAAATCTGCCTTGGACAGATGGGGTGCTCCAGCTACCTTCCTACACCCACTGATAGCTTGACTCCCAGGAGGTCTGTTATAACTAGAGTCACTGGTGAGAAAACCCACTCCAATACATACCCTAGCTGGGACAAAAAATGAGGATAGGTATAGCTGGAAATATCCACTCTAATGACACAGACACACTTTTTTCTGATCTGCACCTCTACCTAAATCAGATTGAGTGCTACAGCTTTTCTGCCACAACCTGAGACAATCTGTATCCAGGGAAGTGTCCTGCAATGAGGGTCACAACAGATCGGCCATAACCAGTGACACAGGTGGCCTCTCCTAACTAGGGAAATGGGAGGTCCTCCTTACCAGAGATAGCAGGTGTGGCTTCAGAGTACCTGCTTAAACCCACTTCACAGAGCTCCACCTGCCTACAAGGAAGTACAGGCTCCAGTCGAAGATCCAAGGCCAGTTAACATGAGAGGTAGCAAGATGGCAAAAGGCAAGCAAAAGAGCATGCACAACAGAAACAAATGCCCTTGGCACCATCATAACCCAGTTTTCCCACCACAGCAATCCCTGAATACCCTAATTCACCTGAAAAGCAAAATTCTGATTTAAAATCTCATTTCATGAAGATAATAGAAGAGTTCAGGGGTACATATGTATCTCACTTAAGGACATACAGGAAGACACAGGGAATCAGGTAGAAGCTCTTAAAGAGGAAACACACAAATGCCTTAAAGTAATATAGGAAAACACAATGAGCAGGTGAAGGAAGGAACAAAATCATCTAGGAATCAATGAGTGAAATTGAAAGAATAATGAAATCACAGAACTGTGCAAAGCTGTACAAACCTAGGAAAGAGATCAGGAGTTTCTGATCCAAGCATCAACAACAGAATACAAGAGATAGAAGACAGAGTCTCATGCCTAGAAGATGACATTGAAGACACTAAGGGAACAGTTGTTAGGTTTTCAATAGGCTTGGCCCAGGGAGAGGCACTATTTGGAAGTGTGGTCTTGTTGGAGTAGGTGTGTCACTGTGGATGTGGGCTTAAAAGCCTCACCATAGTTGCCTGGAACTCAGTCTTCCACTAGCAGCCTTCAAATGAAGATGGACAACTCTTAGTTCTGCAGGCCCCATGCCTAACTAAATGCTATTCTACTCCAAAGTTAATGATAATGGACTGAACCTCTGAACCTGTAAGCAACCCCCAATTAAATGTTGTCCTTTAATTAGTCTTGCCTTGGTCTTGACATCTGTTCACATCAGTAAAACCCTTAGCAAGACAACAAAGAAAATACAAAATACAAACCTGCTAACCCAAAACATCCAGGAAATTCATGACATAAAGAAGACTATAAGAATAATAGAAATGGATTTAACAGATATCTACGGAACATTTAACCATAAAATAAAAGAACAAACATCTTTTCAGCACCCCTTCATACCTTCTCCGAACTGACCAAATAATTGACACAAAACAAGCAACAAGACACAAGAAGATTGAAACAATCCCATACATTCTATGAGATCATCAAGGAATTAGGGTGTCTTTGATAACAATGGAAAAAAAAAAGTAATAACACATACTCACAGAAACTAAACATCTCATCTGTCTACTTAATGATAACATGACCATGGAAGTACTAAAGAATGAAGTTAATGACTTTCTAGAATTAAAAGAAAATGAAGGCATAACCTACCCAAACTAATGGGATACAATGAAAGCAGTGCTCACAGAGAAATTCATAGCATGAACTGCTTTCATCCTGAATGAGTTAACCAAATAACAAAAGAATACACATTGTATGCACTCACTGATAGATAAATATTAGCCCAAAATCTGAGAATATTCAAGATACAATTCAGAGACCACATGAAGCTCAAAATGAAGGATAACTAATGTGTGGATGCTTCAGAATTCTTAGAAGGGGAAACAAAATACACAAGGCAGAAAATACAGAGACACTGTGTAGAGCAGAGACTGAAGGAAAGGCCATCGATCCATGGTCCCATGTGGGGATTCATCCCAAATGCAGGCACAAAAAACAGACACTATTGTGGATGCCAAGAATGACATGCTGACAGGAGCCTGTTGTAGCTGTCTCCTGAGAGGCTCTCGCAGAGTCTGCCAAATACAAAGGTGTATTCTCACAGCCAAATATTGGACTGAGCATAGGATCTCCAATGGAAGAGTTAGAGAGTGGACCGAAGGAGTTGAAGGGGTTTGCAATCCCATAGGAAGAACAACAATGTCAACCAACCAGAATCCCCAGAGCTCCCAGAACTAAACCAACAACAAAAGAGTCCACATGGAGGGAACTATGACTCCAGTCACATATGGAGCTGAGGATGGCCTTGATGGGTATCAATGGGAGAAGAGACCCTTGGTTCTCTGAATACTCAATGCCCAAGTATAGAAGAATTTGAAGGAGGGTAGACAGCATTAGGTGGATGAGTGGTTGAACACCATCATAGAAGCAGGAGGAGGAGGATGGCATAGGGACTTCTGAATGGGAGAACTGTGAAAGGTGATAACATTTGAAATGTTAATAAAGAAAATATACAATAAAAAATAAATTGGACAGATGCTACAACAATAACTTAACATCATATCTGAAGTGTCTACAACAAAAATAAGCAAACACACTCAAGAGAAAACATGGCAGGATATAATCAAACTCAGGGCTGCAATCAACGAAGTAGAAACAAAGAGACCTGTGGGTCCCCGGTTCTGGAGGGTGTCCCAAGATGATCTCCTGGCTGAGGACAGAGTGAGAGCAGGGAGGGTCCTATACCCACGTCTCCACTGTCTGTTGGTCTTCAGCCCAGCCTGGTGTGAGAGGTCTGGTCCAAAAGGGTGCGAGTGCAAGCAGGGAGGAGAGATTGCCTGTCTCCGCTGCTGCCTCTGCTCGAGTCTCAGCTGTCACAGCTGGGTCACTCCCAGATGCTGCACCTGTCTCTCCATGTTGAGCGGCCCAGGCTGGGCCGATAGAAGCCATCTAGCAGGCAAGGAAGCAGCTTGGTGCCCCAGGAAGGTTCCGGGAGAGCGGATCTCTCCCCAAGTGTTACAGCTCTTGAGACAAAAACTCCCGGACACCAAGATGATTCTCAAACACACTCCTTTACTTCTCCTGAATAGAGCCTTTATATACAGTTTCAGGGTGGGTTAGGGTCTGACAGTAGATAACGCTTATTGGCTTGGTCGGAGAGCTTAGAGATACCTCATCTGCATGTGGGTTAGGGTCTGGCAGATAATGCCTATTGGCTTGGTCAGAGAGCTTAGAGATACCTCATCTACATGTGGGAGGGACTGAGGCACTGTTCCTCGTGACTGATAGTCATAGACCTCCTTTTGGGAGAGGCTGTGGAGGGCCAAAGCTGAATGAAAAGAACCAGGGCCAGGGGGCAGCACCGAACACCTGCCGTCCTGGTAAAGGTCCAGGGTTCAAGGCTTGCTCAACCAGGCACCCAGCTGCTTCCCACAGCCCACCGCCCCACAGAGACCAATACAAAGAATCAACAAAACTAAAGTTGGTTATTTGAGGAAACTCAACAAAATAGATATACTCTTAGCCAAACTAATTCAAGGACACTGAGGCATTATACAAATTATGAAAAGATGAAATTAAAAGGAAAACCTAACAACAGATACTGCAGAAATTCAAAGATCATCAGATCCTGCTACAGTCTGTATTCAATAAAACTGGATTATCTAAATAAAATGAATGATTTTCAAACAGATACCAGGTACCAAGTAAAATCAAGATATGTAAACAGTAAAGAGTCCCTTAACCTCTAAGGAAATAGAAGCAGTTATTAATTAACTTCCCCCCCCCCAAAAAAAAAGCTCAAGGCTAGATTGATTTAATGAGTAATGCTACCAGACCTTCAAAGAAGAGCTAATAACAACATTCCTCAAAATATTCCATAAAATAGAAACTGATGGAACAGTACCTAATTCATTATATGAAGCCACAGTTACATTGATACCTAACACACTCAAAAATACCCAAGAGAGAAAGAGAACTTCAGAACGTTTTCCCTAACGATATAGGGATGGTACAATATATAGAAATCCATCAAATTAATCCAATCAAAGTAATCCACTTCATAGCAAACTAAAAAAAAAAAAATAAAAATAAAAATAAATAAAAAATCAAATGATCATTTTATAGATGCTGAAAAATCATTTGACAAAATACAATATCCTTTAATGTTAGAAGTTTAGAAAGATCAAGAATTCAAGGCACATACATAATAAAACATAATAAAAGCTATATACAATAAATTAACAACCAACATCAAATTAAATGGATAGAAATTTGAAGCAATCCCAATAAAATGAAGGATAAGACAAGGCTGCCCACTCTTTCACTACATATTCAATATACTATTTCAAGGTCTATCTACAGGTATAAGACACAAAGGGTGATCAAACCGGATACAGACTAGCAAGAAAAGTTCAAGGCATGAATATTGCAGAGGATATAATCATATACCTAAGGAACAACAAAATATCTACCTGAGAATTCTTACAACTGATAAAAAACTTAAGCAAAGTGGCTGGATATAAAGGTATCTCAAACATTATCAGTACACCTCCTCTACACAAAGTATAACCAAATTGGGTT
>JAJTUV010004954.1:0-14651 GCA_021653895.1 Mastomys natalensis
TTTCTGAGTCCGAGGCCAGCCTGGTCTACAGAGTGGTTCCAGGAAAAGCCAAAGGGTTTTACAGAGAAACCCCGTCTTGAAAAAACCACACAAAAAAAAAAAAAAAAAAAAAAAAAAAAAAAAAAAAAGAAAAAGAAAAAAGAAAAAAAAGTGAAAAGGAGGGCTATTTTCTATGGGGGTTTTTGTGAGGGATGGGGGAAGGGGGGTGTCCCCAGCAGGCCCCGGCCCGAGGCATCCCTCCCTTTCCCCCCGAGGGACCAGGCCCCATTTAAACATTGGGTTTATTAACAATTTGTAATTAAAGAATTAAAAAAATGAATGAAAATGGAAAAGGGAGGCGGACTATGGGAGATTTAGAGCAAGAAAAGGGGGGATTGAGGAAATTACATTTTCTTTAAAAACTACAGATAATTTTTGATTTCTAGAATCACACCCCCAAATAGCACTGTACCCATGCCCTAGTCTCATATTCATGGTTATTTTTTTCTCTTACCTGAGCATACTTGTATATACATATATGTAACTTTTTATCAAATCAATTTTAGCATTCACATAAATAAATTTGACTGTGTATAATGCATAATTATGTGCTTCTGTAATACTTTTAAAAATGGATTTGTTTAACCCTTTTTATATATTATCTTTTTTTTGCCTTTAAGTGTGTGATTAATGCTGGCAAATTTCCTAATATAGAACAGAACTAGAAAACAAAATGACTTCTGAAATATTATTGAGTTCATATGAGATGTAAATTCTTAATTTCCCAAGGGAATTAAGTGGGCTAATTCACAAACCAGATTTGACTTTCACTGTCTTGTCTGTTTGGATGACTGAAGTTGAATAGTTCCTTTGACTTTTATGAGATGAGTGCTGGAGAATGCATTCATTATCTTCAAAGACTTTTGCTGCACCGGATGTCACCATTACACAACTTCCATTATGGCTTCATGCATGAAGTACAACCTACTTTTTTCTGTTTTTGAATCAAGTTAAACGGAGAAGTGTCCCCTGCATGCTTTCTCACACGATGACACCTGTGAAACAAAATTGATAGAACTTTCTCTGTTGCATGATAATTCATCTTACATTCTTCTCATGTGTCCTCAATCTCAGGGATTTCATTTTTGGGTTGAGTAAGGATGATTTCTTTTTGCAGTAGCCTTTCTGATTAAAGTACTCTTCAGCACTGAAAACTTTTCTAAGTTTTTCTTAGCAATCATCTGACTTGTGGTTCTGAAACATCTGCCTTCAGAGAAACTGACATAATAAATTCTTAGCCTCTCAGGATAATGATGACACAGTTAATAAATAAGATCCTAACACTGTGCTTCATACTCATTTAGCAAAAAAGCTTCATATCTTTATTAGTGCCTGGATTTCTTTTTTTTGGGGGGGGGGTTGGGGAGTTTTGAAACAGGGTTTCTCTGTATAGCCCAAACAATCTGGAACTCACCATGTAGACCAGGTTGGCTTAGAATTCAGAAACCCGCCTGCCTCTGCTCCCAAGTGCTTGAATTAAAGGCATGCATCACCACTGCTCGGCTGGATTTTTTTAAACATTATTGGTCTGACTGGTTATCACTATTTCCAAAACTCTATGTATTAGTATGTAAAGATATATGCATTTAAGTTAATTCAATATAACATGATTGTTTTTAAGATGAAAAGTAGAAAAAAAGAAGAAACAACAATCAAAAAATACTTTATAAATATTTTAAATTTTCAATAACAAATTTAATCAAAAAAATTGAAAGAAAAGTTTTAAATTTTTAAAAAAGAAGATAAATTTTAAAACAATTTTTTTAAATTTAATCAAAAAAATTTTTTAAAATGTTTAAGTTTATTTATGCTTTGGCATAAAAAAGGCCCCATGTGGATCAAATTTACAAAGCTAAAAGTATGTATTTCCCCTCTATCCCCTTTTTTGTATTTTCTGTCTCTGTCTCAATTTGTCTCTTATCTCTCCCCTCACCCTCTTCCTGTTTCTCCCCCCTCTCCCCTCTCTTCTCTCCCCTCTCTCCCCTCTTCTCCTTCACCCACAAAAACACCACACACCACAAAACAAACATACAAAAAAAAAACAACCCCCCACCACACACAGGGACCACACAAATATACAAAAACAAAAATTTTTAAAAAAAATATAACAAAAAAAAAAAAAAAAATTAACTCATTTCATAAAACCTAAAAAATTGAAAGGTTGAAAGAAAAACAGTTTCAAAGTGCCCTTCTAAAATATATTTTTATTGTTCCCAATAATTTTTTTCCCTCTCTGTTTTTTTTTCTTCATTCACACATCCATAATTCTAGCAAAAAGCGCAAGGGGTTTCTAATTAACATATGTTTATTGTCAGGGTAGACCAAGTTTAATTTTATCCTTCGGGGACAGTGGGTGAGGGGAAAATAGTTCTGAGAGATATATAAATGAAAATACTGTTTAAAAACCATTTAAAGTTTAAGTAATATCCCTCCCCCCTTTTTTCCCCTTGAGATTTCAAAAGGTGAGATGAACGGGGGTTTGGGCACAAAAAAGTCAAAATTTCCCATTTTTAATTTGAGGGCCTTTTTTTTTCGGGGCTGCTTTTTTTGGTTCTACCTTTTAAACCCAGCTTAAAAATTAAAGTCCTCTTTTCTTCCCCCAAGTTCCTTGTTTTCATGCTCCCCCTTTTAAAGTATGAATTGCTTATCAAAAGGGTACCCCCCGGGGGAAGGGTAATCCCCTGCATTTGCTGTTCCCAAATTTATATTAATTTAAATTATCTTGTGCCCCATCTGATCCCCTTTTCAGGACTACCCCTTCAGTTAATTTTTTTCAGCTTTTTCCCCATTTTTAAAGAAAACCATTTTTTTTTCTTTTTTTTTGAGCATTTGAAGGAGAAAAGGAAAACTCTTGGGGGCAAAGTAATTAGCTGAATTGCAAGGGTAGTAAAAAAACAGGAAAATTTACGTTAAATTAAAATTTGGGAAATCTCAGATAAAAATTATCATTTAATTTTTTCAAAAACAACAAATACCATTTTGAAATAGAAATGGGGTTTTTTTTCCATATTGCAAAAAGAAAGTTAGGGGGGTTTACTTTCCAAACTGAAAAAAACCCAAACAACTTAAAATCTCAATATGATTGGGAATACTGGCTTAGTAAAAATGGCTCTTTGAGACAGGAAACTAAAACTGGGTAAGGAAGGGCCTTGTACAGTGCCCCACTTACCAGGTGTGTTATACTAGTCTGGCTTTGGTACTTTTTTCCCTTGGAGTTTAAATTTAAAATGGATTTGGAAGGGGGAAGGGGGAATGAACAGCGGTTTAAGGGAAATCATCTGCTTTTCTAGGGGGATTTGGGTTTGATCCTGACCCCTTCATTTTGGGGCTAACAGCAGCCTCGGAAAGGTCCCCCTTTTCTGAACTCTCCCCGGACGCATAAAAATGGTGAAAATGCACAGAAAAAAACACTCTTTATACTTTAAGAAAAATAAAAGGGTAAAAGAAAACTTAAAAACCTTGCCCTTTTGGGAAAGATAGGATTAAAAAAATGGGAAACCCCCCGGGGATCTGCCTGGTCTACTTTTCCATATTTTTTGGAAGGGACAGTGCTTTTAACCTACAAACAATGGGAAAACAAACAAATTTTTTAAGCTTCAAAGGGAAAAAAGGGGAAAAATTTTCCCCACGAGCTCTGGTTGGTCTCATAACCCCTTTTTGAGGGGGAAAATTTTTCCCTTCCCCTTTGGGGGCTACTCAACTTTTAAATGAATTTCCCAAAAGGGGAGACTCCAAAAATTGAAGCTTTCTGAGGAATTTCTAGTCCCCTGGGGGAGAAGGGAAAGTGAAAACTTCCAAAAGTTTTACTTTTCCTTGGATCTGTCCCTGGGGAATGTGGATACCGATTGAACTACACATACTCAGAGTGAGAAAACACAAGAAATGTGCTCAGAACTAATTTTCCCAAAGGGAAGATCAGAAGATCAGAGTGTCCCGATATTGGAATTATGGGTCACTTAAATGGAAGGGGACCTGATAAACAGCATGTACTCCTGTGAACAAATGAAAAGTCATTTAGGGAAATGCTATGTAAAAAAGGGCCCAAAAAATTTTTCAAGATCCCCTCCAAGAATTTTTAAAAAAAAGGGTTGCTTATCTGAGATTTACCCGTCTTCTTGATATACACTTTTGGTTTTTAAAAAACTGCCTTTGGAAAAGGGTGAACACAAATATACAAAATTTCAAGGGTAACTAAAAAATAATCATCTTCCAGAAACCAGTACAAGTGCTTTTCCCGAGGAAAAAAAAGCAAAAGTTAGGAAAAATATATTACGTTTTCCCCTATAAAAAAATTGTAAAAAAATCAAAAATAGACAAAAGGATGAAATTCCCTCAAAAGTCTGTTTTTTTTACAATGATCCTCCAATTGTCTAGCCTTTGCATGAAATAAAAATTTTGGGTTTTTGACAAAAATGCTAACCCAAAAAAGTGTGATAGTAAACAAAAATAAATGTAAGAAAAAAAAAACCTTTTAAAATAGATTTCTAGATTAATCCTCCAGATCAATTATTTTATGAGCAAGTAAATTTTTTTAGAATTTTCCCTTTTTTTTTTAGACTTTTATTTTTAATCCCTAATGAAAAGGGAATCAAACCCCTGACCCAAATGGGGTGTGGAGCTTCAAAATTTGATACAGAGATATCACTTTTTAGAAAATAATGAATAGAGCTCAAAAAAAACTGGGAAAAAACTTTCAATCATAAAAAATAAATTAAAAAAGGAATTCAGTTTTTTTGGGGTAATTTATTTATAAATTTGACGACTAAATTTGGGGTACAATTTCGGATTTCTGGGGTCTTTTTTTTTCTGTGAGGTTTTACTTTTCATTTGCAAATTAAAAAATTTTTTTTTTATTTGAGGGCAGGGGGGCTCCTTTTAACCCCTGTCTTTAGTTTTAAAGAGAATGAAAAGTGAAAAGAAAGATATCAAAAATTTTTTTTCATTTTTTCAAGCATATATTTGAAGTTCCCCAAAGAGAGATTTTTTTTTAAATTTTTTGCAAAAATGAAAAAAAGACCCAAATAAAAGGGCTTTTTTTACTAAAAGGGAAACTGAAAGGAGAAACCTGTTCTGAATGTCTTATCCAACACACCCCAAAAAGTGTGAAAACCTCCCGTGAAAGAAAAATTTTTATTTTTTCCCGGGGAAAACCCTTTTTTCAACGTGGATTCCCTGATCATTTAGACAGAAGATAGAATCACTTTGTTGCTATAACCAAAAATGCCCATCAACCTGGCTTTAAACCCGCGGTTTTCCATCGAAGTGATGGGGGTTTGGGGGCACTCCTCACCCGTATTTGAGCCCATTCTTAATCGAAAACATCCCGTCGCTTTTAAACACTTCTAACCCTCTTTTCCACATTGAAAAAAAAGGTTTTTTTGCTGAAAGTTTTGTGAGTGGATTGAGCTACTGCCTGTTTTTTTTATGTGAGGTAATACCGGGTAAAACCTGACATGAAAATCGAAAATCACCCCAAAGGAAAAAATTTTAAACAGGGACACTTCATCTCTCCCTACTTTCCCCTTTTCCCGCCCACCCACCTCTTGGGGGGCGGTGGGCTAGAAAAAGGGAAATTTTTTAAAAATTTAAAATACACTTACTAAATTAGGGTTTTTTAAAAAAAAGCCCATGTGTGAAATTTTTTTGTGTGTGAAGAGCGAGAAAAGCAAGAAAAGGGGGGGAGGCGAGGCGAGGCGAAAAAGGGAGAGCGATTGGGGGGAGAGAGAGAGGAGAGGGGGAGAGAGAGAAGAAGGGGAGAATATCTAGCAAAAATTTGGGTTTCAAATATTTTTTTAAAACCCGTTTTTTCTCAATATGGGGGGTTTAAAAATTTTTTTTCAAATTAAATTTAATTTTTTCTTTTTAAAAATTAAAGAACTTTACAGCTTTTGTTTTTTTCTAAACATATAATTCATACCTCAGTTTGAGAAAATTTCTTCTTAGGTATGGAAGTGCATCTGTTTAGGGAAAAGAGAGATAGATGGTTCAAGGCAATCAATTGCACAAATTGTTTGAGGTCTAAAGTTTACTTTTTCTGTCTGTTTGTTTATTAAATGACTTTGAGAGAATTTGTTTTTACGTGAAATCAAAGGAGGTCTGAGGAATTGTATTATCTGTTTCATGGCTGTGCATAATTAGCTACTGTGTGAGGGATTAGTTACCTCTGCTATTGAATATTTCCAAGGAAATTTGGATTTATTTTGCTTTCAGCCAGAGCACCAACTGCAGATTTTGTCATTGTAAAGTTGCGTTTTCTTTTTTGATAGATAACCTCTAAATACTTTATCATACAGCAGTGCAATTTTACCTCTATCCTCCTCACATGTGCTTATATTAAACAATGAGTTCACTGTATCTGCAAACTGAGTTGTGCCGCTTAAAATCATGCTTTGTCGCTACTTGAGCCCACACCCATGTTAAACTATCAAACATTTGCTAATGAGCCACATATTTTCAGTGGGAATGTTACCACCAGCATACAAAGAATGAAACAACTGGAATGAGCAAAAGGAGAGATTAAAGTGAAATGGTGTTTAGATAGATCAAACACTGCCTAAAGAATTTGGCTACGAGTTTAAAAATGCTCAATACTATTGAGGAAAGCCAATGTTATGAGAATCCTGTGTTTTGAACACTGTCCAGTGAGTGCCTTTCTTTCATTTAAGCTAAGCTGTTGGGAACTGGAACATTTAATCTTTGACAGACCTTCCCTGTCTGTCTGATTGCTCTAAACACGTCACAAGCTATATTCTATATCATATTACTTTGAGCCTGTGAGGTCCTCCTGCATCCTTCAGCTGTGCCTACTCCTAATGTATGCTGGTGGGCTGAAACTCCACGTCGACTTAAAGAAACCCTTTTTGTAAGTAAGCAGGAAAGTGGTTTGGGGGGGGGATTATTCCCCTTGGTTGTGATTGGCTACACACATAAAGGTTTAGTGTGACTAGATGCAAAGCTATGTCATCTGGGTTTCATATTTCTTCTTTTGATATGGCCAATTGTGTCAGGTTTTGTGCTTTTCCAGCAGAATTATCTCCCAAAGTATTTACACTGGCTGTGCTCTATTTTTTAGTATTTTCCCCCACAAAGTAAATTAAAATTATTGCAATTACCCACTTTTGCTTCTTTTACATGGGTAGGGCAAGCTGAATTGGTTACATAAGAATGCTTTCAAACTACTGTGGGACTTCTAGCCTCAGGATCTGGGTCACAGCGAGACAGTAAGCTAGAGAAAAGATTTCTGACTCCAGTGGACTACTGGGGATAAGCTGTCAATTTATTCAACACAAAGCAGTTTGCCTGAATATTTTCAGAAAAGCATGTGGAAGAGGATACTGATAACTACAGAAGATTGTAAAAAGTCCACCAAAGGATCAAAAGAACATGGTGGAGAAAACTCTGCTTACTGTGAATTCACTAGAAGCCTTGGCGGAATAATAGCTTAATGCGCTACAATATTTGAAACTCAGATATCTGATACTACTGTCTCCCTGGGTGCTGAGCCATCGATTCTCAAACCTAGGAAGAATGTCTATGACTATAAGTTGTTAGCTTTGAAAGTCTTATTGACTAGATCCACTAATTGAGTAACTTTAATAATCTCTCAGAACTAACACCTCTTACTTAAGACATTACTGTCATGGAGGGAACATAAGTCTATCTTGGAAGGCCCCGGCCCTCATTATCAAGATCTAGAACTTAACATTCTTGGTGATAGTCCAATAGTTGGCAGTTGGTCAAGAAGACTCTGTGAGTTAAGAGTAGACATGAGCTGAACCTTTGCTTACTCATTACTTACATATGATCTGATGATCATGTACCTTAGCTGTTTAGTAAGCCTATACATCAGTGTGATTGGTAACTCTGTAGATAAAATGAGAAATTGAATGGTGGTACTCTTCCAGTAGGATTGGTGTGTAAGCATGTAACGATTGATGCCCTACACCCTTTCTCTAGGCAACAGATATGTGGCATATGTGACCTTATTCAGCATTGCTAGGAAATCGTGCAATGCTATTACTGAAAATTAGCTTTTGTAGTCACCTTGATCTTAATATTACACTTTATGAATTGTGGCGAATTGAATTTATGTGACACTATTCATAGCAGTTAAAGGTACATCTAGCATTTCTGAAGATGTTTTGAATCAGAAATAAGCTTACTCTATGGAATATGAGAACTTTCAGTGAAATGGTATCTGGTCACACACTAACTCTATGGAAGTTGTAATTTTTAAAATTAGAACTCTGGTTTTGTCTGTCCTGCGCATAGGCTAACAACTTTGCTTAGCATATTTCTTACATGTAATCCTTTTGTTAAAGCTACTTTGGCCAACAAGTAACTATGTGCACTCATATAGTACTTCCATATTAATCTGTAGAGTATTAAGAATATCTCTTTTATATTACATCCGTAAAAACTGGCATACACGATCTCCCGAAAGTATTGAAATCAATTTTACTTTTGCCATTCTCAGGCCTTCTCTCTCCGCGCTCTGCATAATTATTCTAAAATGTGTGTCTTACTGCTCCATCCAATAAATAAAGGACATATTAAGCAATCATACCTGGATTATTGTGGTGACTCTAATATCACAAAAAATTTCAAAAATCATTCATCCACACGCATTTCTCTGGCGTATTAATAAAAGCTCCTTTAATGACTGAGTCAATCATTAAGATGAATAAATGTTCAGCAATAGTCACTTTGATGTGCATAGGGCATGCTCATAGTCTTCCTGCCACAACGTCGATTGATACTTTTCACTCTACAGTTACTGTGTTCTATGGTACTCATTTTTATAATGAAGATATTTTATCTTAAGTTAAAATATGCCCCCTAAGTATCACATAAATGCGCCGCTCAACTGTGCTCTATTATACTATATACGTGAATAAAGGAACTACAGAAAATGTCAAAAACACTGATGTGAGGAAACATTGAAATGTGCTAAGTGGGCTGGTAAAAAGAAACACTCTTACAACTCAATAGAACACACAGTGCTTCGAGAATAAGTATACCATATACTTACCTTTTTTTATTGGATTTTAACATACAGAATAGCTTGATGAAGGTTGAAATAAATAATCCAATATTTCTATCAGTATGATTAATGTACTCTGTTTTCATGATTATTAACTGATATGTTAAGAATGTTGTTCCCTTAATTATTAAGCTTACAATTTTCTCGTCCTTAGGTCTAAATTTAGTAATGGTCTATTACAATCCATTTTTAAAATACGGTAACTTATCAACCCTGACACCACACCCAGTATTAATACTACCTATAAGCGCGATAAATATTTTTGACAAGTTTAATTACTTAGTGTCGAAAGATATAAAAGGAACCACTCACCCTGCACAATACGCGCGGCCAACAGAATGGCTTCCCCAGTGCTTATATAAGGCTTGCTTTGTCCTACACACAATACTCAGGAACCATCCCTTTCGTCTACCTGATTTCCTACTTGCTCGTCATATTGGCCTAAACAGGATAGTCGCTATGGACTACCGCGAGACCCCCAATTGTGTCCACCCGGCCGCCAAAACACACTGCAAGATGGCTGATCCCCAGCTCACTGTAATTGCATGTCACTCACTCCCGTCAATATGGTAAATCTATATGTGCCTCACCAGTATCCATATACACCACATCACTCCCACTACACTCAACCCATTATAATAAGAGGGATTAACCATAGTCCATATGTCTCTGATCAAGTATAAACCACTCAAATACATCCTATTGCAAAGCTACAATCATTTTATAGCCAAAAAATTACATGGAAATACTCAAATTTCAATATCTCTTTGAACTAGTTTTTTTAAAGTTAGCTTTAACGGTTCTATATTTGATTACCAAATCTCCTGCAGTTCTCCCTTCACCAAGGCCAGTCCGCACGCCCTATCTAGACCCCTCTCCCCGCTAACTCTCTATAATGTGGATGATGTTGTTGATGATATTTCTTATTGTTTGCAATCAATAAATAGGCAATGCCTGAATCGTAATGGTTATATCGTGACGTAGCCTCGTTGTGTTGTCAGGGGAATCTGTGTTATATATTGATAGGCTGTTGTCATAATTAGATGCATCTAGTCAGTCATAGTGTTCAACCACAGCGAGTGTGATCGCCTTAAAACTCGTCTGTGGCACATAGCGTCCCACAAGATATCTCACTGTTAAGATCTCTACATATCAGACAATGGCTCATATGAGCATGAATGGCGCTGGTCGTGTCTCATCGCTACTCTTGTGCGCGAGTGGTCTCTTAAGAAGTGTATGCTCCCCCACCGTGCGGAGTTATGTGTGTCTGTTGTTGTGTGTGTGTGTCGTGTGTGAGTGTGTGTGTGTATCCATTCATGTAGCAACTGTGGAAGAGCTGAGTTAACACCAGTTAACTCATCTACTCTATTATTTTACCTTATGTTTTGATTGGCCGTCTCTTCTCTCTTGGCATAAGTAGCCTAGAAAATCAGACATGCACTGGCGTGGTAAGTAAGCTCCTGAATATTCTTGTCCCTATTACACCTCAGCTATTAATTACATTGAATATTCATTCCTAACCTGTCCCCCCCTTTCTATTATACTCTGGATGAGAACTAGCATATAATTATCACTCTCACTCGTCCCAGACTGAGCGTACAACACACACATCAGTAAAGAACAATACATGCGCTCATTCACTCACTGATGTTGGACTTTAGCAGAAAGCTTGAAATACCCAAGATACAACCTACAGACAACATAAAAGCTCATGGAAGATGTAGACAAGTGGGGGGGGGAAGTACAGTCCCTCTTTGTACGACTGTTAACCAAATTACTCAAGGGAGAATCAATCCATGGATGCACAGAGTGCAGGGACATGAAACAGAACGGAGGGGCCGTCTGCTGACACACATTCACACTCCTGGCACGTATCCATCACCACTGTGCAGTCACCAATAAGGTACGATGTGCACGTGGCGCGAGTCAGCAGGTGCGGGCCAAGAGCTCTGCCACCTCGGAAACATTAAAATAAACAGAGACATCATACTAAGACAGCTCTGACATCAACGAGGCTGGCTAATCGAGTCATCGCTCGGCAGATGCTAACGCTCCTCACACTTACTATAAAGCGAATCATGCGGGTGCTCCCTCACACTGCTGCAAGATCTAGACAGAGAACGTATGACAGGACGTTAGTAATTGCATATCCAGGCCGCCCCCTACCCACTGCTCGAGAGCAACCAATAACCAAACCAACCAGAGCACCCAGGGTCTCCTCAACCCAACACGCCTGGAGCGCTTAGGAGTACAGACAATGAGACAATAATGGACCCAATGCCTCAAGCTATATAAGCAAGGGAGCTCTATATAAGGGGAGAAGAGATTCTTGGTCTCATGAAGGCTGGAGTCGTGGGGGGCGATACTCGAGGGTGGGGAGTGAGGTTCTCGCGGGCGGTGGGTGTTGGTATCACAAATCATAGGGCAGGCACGCGCCAGCGGCGCGCGAAGAGGATAGGGAGTACTGGAGCGGGAGCTGGGGAAAAGGGGGTATGGGGCCTTAACACTGCCATCTCTCTGTCTATCTTCATCACTAAAACAATATCGGCAAAAAATCATATATGATAGTCTTGACTTACTGAGCTATCGCGTTTGCTGTTGCTTAGCGCCAGCTCGCCTACACATGTACTATGCGGAACCGTTTCACAAACTTATGTCCTCAGGATTGTCATCGCGTCAATCTCTTTGATGCGCCCCCCAAGTAATCTCCTTATCTTGCATAACATGTTTTAAAAGAAAAATAAGCATATTACAAAGAGAAGCTCATTTGATGAGGGGTTGCAGTGTTACGCTGGGGTTAAAAAGGGGGGTTTTTTAACTGGAAATTATTGGGCTGGGGGGGGGGCCCTTGGGCGGGGGGGGGGGGGGTCCAAAAAAAACATGAAATTTTATTAAAAAAAATTTTTTAAAACTTTTTTAAATGGGGTTTCCCTTTTCCCGGGATTGTATGCAATCCTTTGTGGCCAAAATCTCCTTTAAACCTTGAAACCCTTTTAAAAAAAAATAAAAATTTTAAAAAGAGAACCTTTGATGAGGGGTGAGTGACTTTTGTGTGATTTTAAAAAGTTAAGTATTGAAATTAGATATTTTATTATTCGGGTCTATAAACGGCTTCATAGGCCTTTTTAAAAATGAAAATTTCTGAAATAGATCCGGGAAATTTATTTTTTTCTGGTGATGTAGCATAATTTCATAAATTAGAGATTTGTTTGTTAACTCCAAAGAAAGAATCCACATCATTTTTTTAAAATGTTTGCCTTGGGGTGATTTTGGGGGTTTATAGTTTTCAGATGGATAATCCTTTTGATTGCGTTTTTCTTTGGCAGATTACATAGCACAGCAAGTTCTATACCCAGTTATAAACGACCCACTCCTTTGCAAAATCTTACGAACTGTTAGGATAGGGAGCAAAAATTTTTTAAAAGGGAAAGGGCAAGAAAAAAATTTAAAATTTTGGTTTCTAAAGAGGGAATTTTTAAAAGCAATTTTTTTTGGGAAAAAAAAACAAAAAATTTAAATGTAAAAGGGGGGCCAATCCCCTTTTTTTAAAAAGAAAACAAAAGAAAGAGGAGAGAAAAGAGAGAGAAGAGAGAAAAAATTTCTTCTCATCTTGGTATAAGTTGTTTTTTTAAATCAAAAAAGGCACCTTGGGTTTTTTTTAAAAATTAAATGAAAAGGCAAAAAAATTGGTTTTTTTGGGTTTTTGGGGGATAATTAAATATTTAAAATTTTAAAAAAAAGTTTAAAGGGGGGGTGATGTATTGAAAGTGAATGGGGGGAAGGACAGGGAACCAACTGAGGGAAAGGGAAAAGGGAAAAGAAAAAAATTTCCCAAGTAAATATATTTTCTTTTTTTAAAGATTACAAAAAATAAGTTTTTTTAAAAATACCCCGAAATAAAGGTTTGAAGTTTCAAATAAATTTAGCTTTTCCCTTTTTTTAAAAAATTTTTATTTATTTATTTTCCATATATGCGTACACTGTAGTTGTCTTCAGACACCCCGAAGAGGACATTGGATCCTTTACAAATGTTTGACCAAATATGGGGTTTGCGGGAATTGAACTCAAACCCCCGGGAAAGGGGGCAGTGCTTTTAAAAACCCCCTTTAATCACTTTTTTCCCACCCCCCCAAATTTAGCTTTTTCAAACATGGGGAAAATTCCTTGCTTTTCCCCCAAGTATTTTTTAAAGTGAACTTTTTTGCACAATGTTTCTTTTTCTCTCTTTCTTTTTTTTTTTTTTTTTTTTTTTTTTTTTTAAAAAGAAAGTTTGGCTAAATTAATTTACCAAAGAAGGAGAAGCCTTTTTTAAGCAGAATTTTCCTCTTTAAGATGTTTATTTTAAAATAATGTAAAGATTCCAGATTTTACAAACAGAAAAATTAAAAGGAGGTACTGCTGACTCATTAGTCATACCTTTTTTGGGTTATTAGTTTTTTAAACCATTCCTGGACCCTTTTTCTAATAAATGGAGAACATGAAACCCTAAATTTAAAACAAATTTTTATTCCACTAGTTTTCATGTGATTAACCTTTTAAAAAAAACCCTGGTGCCAGCTCAAGAATTTCATCTAAATGGCCCCGGCTTTCAAAATTTCTTTTAAAGGCATTATTGGCTTTCCAATCACCAAAGTAATATACATTTAAATTTTTTTTAAATTTTTTTTCTGGAATGTGTAAAACCCCAATGGGTTTAAAAGAAAAGGCCCAAAAATGTAAAATTAAAAAAAAAGAAACAAAAAAGAAATTAAGATAAAGGGGGAAATGTCATGAGTCCCCAACCCTAACAAAGGGGCCAAAATTTTAAATAAAGAATTTCTGAGAGTAGGGAAAAAAAATCTTTCCCCCCCCAAAAGGGTTGGTTTCCAATACTAAAGGGGCCATCTTTCAATCATGAATCAATACAAATTTTAAGGGGCATTATAAAGACTAATCCATAAGTTTTTCAAAAAAAAGGGAAAAAAAAAAATTTTTTTTAATTTTTAATTTAATAAAATAAATAAAAATATTATGGGTTTTCAATAATTTTTTTAAAAAGGGCCCCAAATTTGAGAAGAATAAAAAGGGGGTTAAAATGGGGTGGAGCTGGAAGGGAAATTAATTTTAAATTTTTATTTTAATTTTAAAAAATTTTAAGTAAAATTGACCATAAATTCAAAAATTAACTTTTACATTAATTATATTTTAAAAAACTCTAAAAACAATTTATAGGAAATCAATTTTAAAAACTGAAAAAAAGTAAAAAATTTTTGGGTTTTTTTTTTTTTTTTTTTTTTTTGGGTTTTTTGAGACAGGGGTTCCTTTTTTCCGGGCTGTTCCCGGGAAATCGCTCGGGGAAACCCGGGGGCCCCGGGAAATTTAAAATCCCGCCTGCCTCTGCCTCCCCAAATGGGGTGGGGTTTAAAGGGGGGTGCGCCACCACCCCCCCGGGGAAATTTTAGGATTTTTTTGGAGTAAAATTTTACCTTTTTTATGATTCATTTAATGAAGTCATGAATAAAGTACTTCAAAAATGTATTCCAGTTTTTTTGGGAATGAGTTTTTAAATAAAAGACCCTTAAAAGAATCA
>JAJTUV010004955.1:0-13570 GCA_021653895.1 Mastomys natalensis
CAGGACAGCCAGGCTACACAGAGAAACCCTGTCTTGAGAAAAAGAGAGGGAGAGAGAGAGAGAGAGAGAGAGAGAGAGAGAGCTGAGAATGTTTTTGTTTTAAATTTTCTCTTTTCAGAGTGATATGACTTTATTAATATAGTCAATTAATATTGACTTTGCTAAATATAGTCTTTATTATGTTGAAATGTCTTTCTTCCCTTCCTTCTACTCCTAGCCCTTTCAGGGAATTATTTTTTCTTTAATGAAGTGATGTTAGATGTTGACAAAAACTTTTCTAATGATTTCTACCTGTAAATCCATTTATATAGAGAATTAGATTTATTGGTTTGCATATGGTAATACTTACCCTTAATCCAGCACTTGGGAGGCAGATGTAGGTGGACTCTCTGTGAGTTCGAGGTAAGCCTTGTCAACAAAGCAACTCCAGGACAGGAAAGGCTGTTATACAGAGAAACCCTGTCAGAAAGAACATAAATAAATAAATAAATAAATAAATAAATAAATAAATAAAAATTAAGAAGTAAATAGAAAAAATTTGCATCTATCTGTGTCAGAAATTCGTTGATAGTCTCCATTGTGCTATGTCTTTATCTAGTTTGGGTATCAGAGCAATATTGACTTTGTAAAATAATTTAGTAAAATAATTGAATTGCATACCTTGCTTTTTATTTTACATAACAGTATGGGAGGATTATTATTACTTCTTACAAAGTCTGGTAGAATTTAGCAGTGAATCCATCTGGTCCTAAACTGTTTTGATGGGAGACTATTTTCTTATTGATTCAATTTTGTTTCTTACACAATTATTTAAATTGTTTTTCCCATCTTGTTTTAATTTTGGTAGATCATATGCATCTACAAATTCATTTTTTTGAAAATTATCTAATTTAAAGGATTGAATATATCTCAATATTTTCCAATGGTTTTTAAATTATCAGTGGTATCTGTTTTGACATCTTGAAAACATTTCTGAATTTATAAAATTTGTGTTTTCTTTTTAGTTCTATTTATTAGTTTCCTCCCATTTGTTCTTCTGGGGTTGAGCTTGCTCTGGTTTATCCAGGCTCCTAAGGCTACCATTTAGGTTATTTACCCAGGACCTCTTTGATTTTTGTTTGTATGTTGGTTTATAAGTTTCACTTTTGTGACTACTTACATTGTGCCCAATGGGTTTTGGTGAGTTCTGTGTTTAAAAAAAATTACTTAATTTCTTCAATGACTTATTTATTCATTATTCAACAGTGTGTCATTCAATTTCCATGAATTCGTGTTTGTGTGTTTTCTTTTGTTGTTTTCTCTCTCTGTCTCTGTGTTTATGTGTCTCTGTGTGTGTGTGGTATATGTGTGTTTTCTCTTGTAGTCAGATATATACCAAAAGTTATTTATTAAATTTCCCTATATTTGCTAAGAATTGCTTTGTGTCCTATTATAGTGTGTATTTTTAGAGAGTGTTCTACAGATTTCTGAGAATGCTTGTTCAATAGTATTTGATGGACTGCTCTGCAGATGTCTGTTGTGACATTCCTTCAAGATGAAAATCTTCCATTTTGGAGGGAGATAGTTAAGATACAAGCTCTTAAAGCGGAGGTAAAATAACAGATACTATAAGGTGGAATCTTCTTACGATACACGATTATAGGAGGTTTGTAAGTTCTTATGTTCACAAATAAGCAGAAGGCGTAATCAGGAATGTTTAACATAGGGTGGGGGGTAGGATGGGAGGAGGGTTATCTCTTCAAGGAGAAACATGTATAACCTGTTTTCTGCCCAGAAGGCAGGGAGTGGACAATAGTCTGGTGACTTTTGAATCCTTCCCCAGACCCTTATCTTGAGTTTGTCTCAGTCTATAGCTCTGTCCTCCCCTAGACCCTTATCAGAGTTTGTTTTTTCGGTTTACCTATAGAACCTATTTTATAAAAGATATTACTTGCTTTTTACAAAGAGTTTCTGTGTGTGTTCCTACCTTAAGCTTTCTCGTACACACAGGACTGAGTTATTTATTACCAAGAAACTTTTTTTTTTCTTCTTCTCAATTCAGCTGTTCTTAGCTATTCTAAAAATAAGCTGTGTGGGGTCAGACTCACAAAGTTTGAAACAACATCCACTACTGAATCATGGTAAACTAAACTTGCCTTCTTGCTTCTTGAGGATTGATACTCGGCTGGTAAAGGCTGGGGTTTGTAGAAACACCCCTCCACTCCCACCTTATAGGATGTTTACTGGAACGTGATACAATAGGATCTACTAAGAGGAGGTACAGCATTCTGTTCTATAGGGAAGTTTATAAGCTCAGGAAGTAGAAAACTTGATAGCCACAGAAAGTTTCTAAAACTGATCAGATTCACTAGGACTTCAGCCCAAGCATGCATAGGTAGTGAAGAATTCTGAGAGACACATTTCTTTTCTTTTCTATTTTTATTGAATACAGATTTTTTTTCCCTCACATAATATATCCTAAATTCAGTTTCCTCTCCTTCCAGTTTCTTCTTACTTCTCCTCCCATCTGGATCCATTCCCTTTTTGTCTCTCATTAAAACAAAACAAAAAGGCTTCTAAGGGTTAATAACAAAATAAAATAAAGATTAGCACATTGGACAAGGCAAACCAACAGAAGAAAAAGAGCCTAAAAGAAGGCACAAGAATCAAAAACCCACATGTTCAAACACTCAGGAGTCCCATAAAAACACTAGACTCAAAGTATACACACACACACACACATACACACACACACACACACACACACACACACACACACACGTATTGCATATATATATTTATATATGTAGATATACCTATATATATCCTAATATATATATGCATATATATGTGCATGTGCTTTCAGTTTAGTATAATGGCTATCTTAACTATCCAGGCTCAGCCACTCATCCTTATTTTTTTATTGAATGTTTTATTTATTTACATTTCAGATGCCTTTCCCTTTCCCCATTTTCCCTCCCCAGAAACCCCTATCCCATCCCCCCCCTTCCATTTTGTTTTTATACCATTTTAATTACATGTAACTATTAAGGTCAGTTCTAGGTTGAGGAACTAGCAATACAATAGATGCAAATTAGTCATGGAAATAGCACAACAATAAACACAAATATTCAAAGATCAAGCAAGGCAATAAACAAAATTCTGTGAACACTCCCATGGTCATTGTTTCTAGGGGCTTATCAGGATAACCAAAATATCTGAGCCAACTTCTCTGTCCTAGCCCAAAGTCATTTCCATGTCTGAAGCCTACTTCCTTGTTTAGCCTAAAATTTAGATGCCTGCCTGAAATTACTTTTTTGTTCTATCCTAATATCTAGAATCCTGCCTGAAATTATTTCTTTGTTCTAGCCTAAGATTTAGATTCCTGCCTGAAATTACTTCTTTGTTCTAGCCGAATGTCAGATTCCTGCCTGAAGCCCACTTCCTTGTCCTTCATCAATGTCATATTCCTGCCAAGCAGCCCTTTTCCTTGTCCTTGGCATTAAGCCAATTAAAAGAACCAAATTATCTAGCTGTGACATGCTCACCTATAATATAATGTGGGTACTCTGGAGCAAGTTAGGCAGACTTCTCTGATGTTCTAGGATAGTTTAGTCTATATACGGAGCCAGGCCACCCAGAGAATCATAGTGAGTCTATTCTTTAAAAATAATAAAAAAAATCACTAAAAAAAATCATATTATTAATACAAATTTAAAACATTAACATATTTATTCATTCTGACTAATTAAGAAAGTGAAAATGATATAAGATGATATAAGGTAACTAGTCAATTCTTGTACTCCTAACATGTTTATATAGAAGGTAAGAGATACATGCACAACTAAGGAATCAAACCAAGCCATATGATGAATTTTTTTCATCTGTAAATATCTTATCGATTTTTAGCTCCTTTCTCTCCTGCAAGGTATTAAGATAATGAGTAAATGTTTATTCATCATAGATGTTCTCATCTGGAGAAATGAATCTTTGTTCTGAAAAAAAGTATATACATACATACATATTATATATGTGTATATAATATATATATATATATACACACACACACATATATATATATATTATATATATACACACACACACATATATATATATATGTATATATATATATACACACACATATATACACATACATGTATTCTCTGAAGGAGAAGGGAGGGAGGAAGGGAGTAGTGCAGGAGGGTTTGGTGAGGGTGGGACTGGGAGGAGAGGAGGGAGCAGGGTTTCAATCAGAATGTAAAGTGAATAAATAAATAAATAAATAAATAAATGAAAATAATGTCTTGTGGCATCTCCTGTCTTCTACATAGATTATTGGAATCCTTGATTTAGGAATAAGATAAACTGCTTTTATTTTTAAGCACAATTCATTTCCTGATGACTGCAACCATCCAAATGTAACAACACCAACACAATCATATTTTGGTATTGCTTTCCATGATTGTACTTCTTAAATTCAATTCTGTTCTCACACACTTCACAAATGTCTGTTTCATAACTGATTTTTATACTTTTATAGTTGGTAGTCTAATATATGATCTTTGGGTTTCAATCTGAATAAAACAAACAGATAGACTGTAAAATCAAATTTTCTTAAAGCGACTTCCATGAAAAAAAAAATTCCTGCAATTTCAAGTTCTGAAGTTCAGACAGGGCTGGGGGAAAGTGACCTCCAAGGTAACAGAGTCTGCCATTGTCACGACTGTCCCTCTCTGCTCTGGCCTCTGCCACTTTGCTTCTCTTTTCTTTTGGACATTCTCTATTTTGAGTTGCACAATAGTTTATTATTATAACTTGTAAACCATTTTGTTTTCTGACAGCAAGGCTCTACTGCTGAAGACAACACCCACACAACTCACTGAGGATAGAGAGGTGTAGATGATGCCTATATAGAGCCTTCCACCTGTATGTTCTTTGGTACAGGACGGTATTGTGCAGCTATGAAAAGGGAAAGATAAACACCAACCCAGACATAAAATCTTTGATCTATAAAGTTGTCCTGCCTGCAAAATATGCTAGGGCAATTCATACCTGAATTGACATAAGGTCTACTCCACAAGACAGAACCCATACCTGACCAAGAAGTAGAGACTAGATAGCTTGGCGATCTAGGGTAAAACCAATACTATCGGTTTTTTAAAAATAATAGTGCTAACAGGACTCCTAATGATACTCTGCTCTACTTATACGTAAATGCCTTATGCAGCAAACATCAGGGAAGTCTTCTCTTGCAGCAGATGGTAAGAAATACAGAAACAAACAGTCAGACATTATACAGAAAATGAGAGAACATTCAATCCTAAATGAGACGTCTCCATCAAATCTCTCCTCTGAAATCTCTGGGACTCTCACTGAAAAGGAGGCAGAAAGAGTGTAAGAGCCAGAGGTTTTGAAGGACACCAGGAGAACAAGGTCCTCTAAATCAACTTATATGAATTACAGAGACTGAAGCAATAAGCACAGTTCCTCCATGGATCTGCACTAGGTCTTCTGCAAGCATATATAATATAATATAATATAATATAATATAAATATATATATAATATAATATAATATATAATAATTATAATATAATAATTATAATATAATTAATATAATATAATGGCTTTCATTTTAGTGATTTTATGGTAATCCTGAGTGTTTGAACAAGTGGTCTCTGATTCTTGTATTTTCTCTTAGGCCCTTTTCCTTCTTTAGGTTTGCTTGTGTAAATCCAATGTACTAGTTTTTATTTTATTATTATAACTTATAAACCATTTTGTTTTCTAATGAAAGACAAAAAGGGAGTGGTTCCAGATGGGAGGGGAGATGGGAAGGTACTGGGAAGAGTAGAGGAAGGGAAAACAATCAGTATATATTATTTGAGAAAAGACTAGTTTCAATAAAATGGAAAAACAGCTTTAAAAATATATTGGAGACTTATTTGTACTTTTCTTTTGTTCAAATAAAATTCTCCAAATGGAACATTAACTTCTTTAAAGTGCATTATTCAGTGGCATTTAGTGCATGAGCAATGTTGCACAGCCATTTGCTCTCTCATGTTCAAGTTCAGAACCAATAAGATATCCATTGAAGTAGTCATCTGTCTCCCATGTCCCCACACCCAAAGCACTCAGTGTTCGGTTCTTCTGAACTCACACATTCTGATTATGTCATATAAATAAAGTATGTGCCTGGGATCCCAGTCACTTCCAGATTGCCTTGGAGAGTGTGTGTCTGGCTCCTTCATCCATGAGTACAGTCAATATTGTCATTCATTTTATTGTTCTTCAGTTTCTTCCACCAATATTACATAATTTTCTGTGTAAATGCTGTTTCTTGTTAAACTTTTGCACTACTATTTTATTCTTTGATGAGATTGTGGGGTAATTATTTTTTTAACTGTTTTTTTTTTTTTTACACTGACTGTTTAATACTAGTATGCAGATATTGAATTCTATATAGCTATTTTTGTTCATTAGAACTAATAGTCTCTTGTGGATTCCTTTGATTGTTTTTTTTTTTTTTTTTTTTTTTGGTTTTTTCGAGACAGGGTTTCTCTGTGTAGCCCTGGCTGTCCTGGAACTCACTCTGTAGACCAGGCTGGCTCGAACTCAGAAATCCGCTGCCTCTGCCTCCCAAGTGCTGGGATTAAAGGCGTGCGCCACCACCGCCCGGCTCCTTTGATTGTTAATATGTACAATGATAGCACTCATAAACCATTTTCCATGTGGATATCTCTTCTCTACACTATTCGCTTAGTTGCTCTTGCTGGATCTTCCACTACAAATTTGAATGCAATAATGCAAGTGGGAAATTTTTATTAATAGTTTGTGTTATTATTAATAAGTATCAATAATTTTTTTTAATTTTTTGGAAGAGTTTGCATAACAATGTTATGCAAAAAATCATGTGGTTCTGGAATTTTCTTTGTTGGAAAGCTGTTTAATAAATAAATAAGGAAGAAAATGAAATTTTCTTTGATCCAATATCTTTGCCTGCTGCATACCTATTCAGGATTTCTATTTGTTTTTCAATGTTTTATATTATGTGTCTTGTCAAATGGTTCGTAGAATTCTCTTACGTTTCCTCATGTTTCTGTATGGTCAGTACTAACATTGTCTCGTTCATTACTGATTTTATTAGTTTGAGTATTTTTCATAATTTTAAGACAAATCAACCATTTTATTTTGGATGGTTTTACTTATTTTCTATGTTTGTTTCTATTTTTTCTTCTCTAACCCTTATTCTTTTAAGTTCAGTTTGCTTTCATTTTCCTCCTTATTTATTTATCATTTACTTAAATGGAGCTCCAATGTTACATAATTATACAGTGCACTTTGACCATATCCTTCTCCACACTCTGTTACTCCCTATTTCCCTTCTCCATCTCATTAGTTTTTAATGGAATAGTGTGGGAAATCTCTCTCTCTCTCTCTCTCTCTCTCTCTCTCTCTCTCTCTCTCTCTCTCTCTCTCTCTCTTTTAGCATATCACTTACCACTCTAAATTTTCCTTTCAGCACTGGTTTGACTTTTTCCAAATACCTAGGTCAAGCCCTATTAGGTGATTTCGATGTTGGCCTACTTTGTATGTTTTACTTTACATACTTTGCATGTGTTACTCTAGGAGACATCTCAATGAGTTGTAGTCACCAGAAGAGTTGGTTTTGGACGATTCATATATAGCTAGGATTCTTATGTAAGTATTCTAAATTGTACTGTGTGTAAAAGAAGTTTGTTTGAAGGTTCTAGGATGGAAGCACAGCTACTCATGGGTACCTTTGACCTAAGATGGGTCCTTCTCTATTCAGGGAAGGTAGTCCTCTTAGACTGAGTGTGGGAAGGATGCACATGGAGTAGAAAGGAAGGAAGGGGACACACAAAACCAGACAGATGAGCACAATCAACGCTGCCAAGCAAGAGGTGAAACTGCAGTTGGGATGTAATATATGAGAGAAGAATACATATTTTTTTCAAACAATTTTGCTTTCAAGCATTATCTAATAGAAGGAATAATCCTAAAATATAACATACACCAATAATGGCGGTTAGACCTGGGACTGCAAAGTAGCTCCATCAGAAAGCAAACAGAGTAGGGGTCCTGGACCATGTGGATTTTAATGATTCTTCCATTTCCCAATCTCTTTTGTGGTCACATCTTCAGCTACCCTCTCTGCTTTGTGGGTTTTTTTTTTTTTTGGTAACACCTGCTGTTCTGTCCCACAAGTTCTTATGCCTTGTGCCTTGCAGCTCTGTCCATGAGGGGGTGCCCTTATTTTCTTTATATCCTGTATATTGTCCTTAATGGTTCATTGTAGACATTTTATTCTGCACAAAGTTCCAGACACTTTTTAAGTACAGCTTGTACTTCTGCCTGAGCTATGACAATAAATCTCTGTCCTTGTAAATCATGCTGAAAGATTGCTTTTCTGTTGGATTGCATTATATTAAACTCTCTTGTCTGAACCTTAATTGACACCCTTTTCCCCCACAGTGTTTATAAAAGCCATGACATAGAGTAAATGCCCAATAAATATACATTGAACTAAATGAAATCTGGACACATATTTCATTGTTGACAGGTATGATAGCCACAAGAGCAACACATGTTATGAAACAGGTTAAGGAACTGGCAAAAATTATGGCTAAGGAGCTACTATGGAAACACACCAGATTATTACAAGCAGGTAGAGAGGGTTTTGGTAGGGGCAAAATAAAGAATCAAGTTAGGGTGGGGTCTTGCAATAAGAAAGCAAAGCAAATGAGAATAACTTAGATTGTGTTGGAAATAATGAGACTGATAGACTTGTAAGGCAAAGGACCCTGGAAGGGAATGTGGAGTGTGAAAATGTGACAACAATAAAAGATTCCAAACACAATCAATAAAAAAACAATCAAGGTCAAACTCAAGGGGCATCTGAGGTGTTTGTGGTAAGACTCACCCTGTGACATCATAGGAGTCCACTGCAGCTTCGGTTCTGGGTGCATTGCAAACATTCTGTCAACATCGGTGCACACGGCCTGCCCATTGGCTCAGATTGAGATTATTGTATGCCAGCTATACAGAGTTATCTGCCAGTATGGAAACATGATTGCTTAACTATGGAAGACTAAACCTTTCGATATTTCCTGTTCTACGATTCCTCAGCATTCAAATTCCAGATTATGTTTCTGGGTGGCACTGTGTTAGAATATTTTATTTTAAAAAACTGCTGCTTGAATGGGAGATTTGATTTTTTTAAAGGTCATTAAATGAATTTTGGCTTACAATTATGACAAGATTTCTGAAATGATTTTAAACATATTTCTGATATTTCTCACTTCATATTAATGTGATTCATATTAATGTCATCAAATGACATTCTTAACATGGACTATAAAAAACAAAAGGTAGATTAACTATGAAAAACATTGCAAATGTTCAGAGTCAGGTTTCCTGTTTTATTTATTTTTTTTTCTCTGATACTTATTTATTTTTTATGTCCTTAACACATAAAATAATATTTTACAGCAATTTGATTTTGAAAACACAGATTCTTCCAGTCTGCACCCGAGCACTGAGCAGATCTTGGGCTTCACCTCTGCACCCAATCCCATAAAACAAAGAGGAAGTGGGGCTCCCAGGAGCTCTAACCCCAGCAGTATCTTAGGTAAGGAGACAGCAACACCCACCCCAAACAGGGAGTAACTTGGGCTCAGGAATTCACTCCTGGCCCAGGGCACTGGTTCCTTCCAGTTTGAGCACTGAGCAGATCTTGGGTTTCCCTCTAACCCCAGCAGCAACACCCACCCACACAGTTCTGACACAACCAAGATAATAGGAAAAACAGGCTCCAGTCAGAGACAGGGCAGGTAGCACTAAGGAGATCCAGATGGGGAAAGGCAAGCACAAGAACATAAGCATCAGCAACCCCAGGTACTTGGCATCATCAGAACCTAGTTCTCCCACAATGGAAAGTCCTGAATTCCCCATATCACCAGGAAAGCAAGATTAAGATTGAAAATCACTTCTATGCTTTGCCTCCATATTTGCTCCCATGAGTATTTTGTTACCTCTTCTAAGAAGGACCAAAGCACCCACACTTTGGTCTTCCTTGTTCATGAGCTTCATGTGGTCTGTGAATTGTATCTTGGATATTGCCAGCTTTTAGGCTAATATGCAATTATCAGTGAGTGCATACCATGTGTGTTCTTTTGTGATTGGGTTACCTCACTCAGGATATTTTCTAGTTCCATCCATTTACCTAAGAATTTCTCAAATTCATTGTTTTTAATAGCTGAGTAATATTCCATTGTGTAAATGTACCATATTTTCTGTATCCATTCCTCTGTTGAAGGACAGAAACTGAAGGACGGGTCATCCAGAGACTGCTCCACCTGGGTATTCATCCCTCTGTGAAATCACTAAAGGTAGACACTGATGTGGATGCCAGGAAGTGCATGATGACAGGATCCTGATATAGCTGTTTCCTTAGAGGTCTGCCAGAACCTTGTCAATGTCATCATTCAGAGTTTGGTTACAGTAAATCCACTTTTGTTTATCATCTCAATGATTTCTCCAGTCTTTGACACTGCATCTGGTTTGATCAGGGCTAAAGTTCTTCACGGTTCAATTGGAAAAAACCGAAGTCCAGAGTTCTTCTGTCCCTCAGGTCCACCAAGTCCTAATACCTTTGTCCCTGGTTTCCTGTTTTATAATAACTCTGAGGAGAAACTAGTCACTATCTCGTGAGAACCATGTTAGGTTTTTCAGAGAGCTGAACCCCAGTAGTGATCATCTTGGAAAGAACGAAGATACTATTGAAACTTTTGTAAACTTCGTTTTGGCTTTCAGACTATTTATTAGAACAATGATCCACAAGAAATTGGAATTAGGGGTGCTGAGTATGGATAACAGGTGGACCCCTGCCTGTGTTGCTGATTTTGGCTCTGTCTGTCATGCATGGAGTTTAGAATCTTCTAGGGTGTTACCTGTTACAGGTTCTTCTAGTGGTAACACAAGAAGATATTTTTTCTTTTTTCTTTTCCCCTTAACTGCTAATGCCAGACAGACTTTATTTTGACTACATGTTGGAGTTTATTCTAGGGAAGCAGGTGAGAACACTGAAAACCACAAAAGAGCAGAGCCAGGAAGCCCTACAACCTTTGAATGATAAGAGGGCCAACTAGAAACTCCATACTGACTGTCATGTACAGTGGGAAGTACCTTGCACCCTCAGTTGCTTTACTTGTCTGTTCTTACATGGGTTGCAAATTACATCCTAGGACAACAAACCTCTGATGAGCTAGTACCTGGGTGATTCCATTTAGATTCAATTCTTCAAATTTTTATTTTTAAATAGAGCATCCTAATATACAGATGGAAGATAATACTTTTTCTCTTAACATGCACCTATTTCTTGGGAATATACCTATCATTATACTCATTATGCCTTATTATTCCACCACAGTATAAGCTTTTTTTTTTTTTTTTTTTTTTTTGTTTTTTCGAGACAGGGTTTCTCTGTGTAGCCCTGGCTGTCCTGGAACTCACTCTGTAGACCAGGCTGGCCTCGAACTCAGAAATTGGCCTGCCTCTCAGTATAAGCTTTGTTAAAGGGAGGAAAAGGCAGCTTGTCTTAATTAATTAATAAAAGAGAGGAAGGAAGAGAGAAAGAGAAAGGAAAGTAAGGAGAGAGATGGGAGAGAGAGAGACAGAAGAGAGAGAGAGAGAGAGAGAGAGAGAGAGAGAGAGAGAGAGAGAATAAACCTGAATATAAGTGGTGCTATATATAAAAGCTATTATGGGTTACCAAGGAAACAAGAGTTCTACAAGTGACAGAAAGAAAAGAACATCAGGTTGTTGTGACAAATGACACTTGAAGTAATGCTTTTCTTGTGCTTGCTTTTATTTAGCATGGCTCTGAACAGAACGTTATTATTGAATAATAGATTAATGTGGTAAATGAAAAGTTTGGCTTGTGGATTTGTTTGTCCAACACTGGAATAACTAAGTAAGAGAAAGCAGAAAACAGCTGGACCATCAGACTCTACCCTGGGGGGAGGATGGCTGATGATGAGTAGCAGAGTTGCAGGCAGAGTGTGTGCTTTCATGGTTCCCGAACACAGCAATCTTCAGGCAGTAGTGAGAAAAGCACAGCTAAAAATACAACGGCTGTGTGACATCAAAATGATCAGTGGCTTACACTCTTTGATACATTGTGTATATTGCTAGTGCTTGATAGTTAGTATTCTAACATCTGCTGTGAAAGATGAAAAATTATATATGCACACATATGCATTATATATATAAAATCAATCCTCTCTCTCTTCTTTTTCCTTAGTAACATATTGCTCTCAATGGAGGAGTTCTTTAATATCACAAGTTCCTAACATCCAGCATCAGGGGGCTGAGTAGGTAACAGCACAGGCATTTGTAGGTATTAAAATACACCATGCCTAAAGGCAGTTGGTTTTGATACACATGGAAAAGAATAAGCAGATTCTTTCTCAGATTGTGGCAACTGAGGACCAGGCTAGAATACTGACATCTTTAAGGCTTATCCTGCTCATTCCAGATCTTTCCCTAAGTCCTGTCTTCATTCATTCTTGGTCTGGCTACCTTGATTGACTCAGGAGATTTCTGATGCTTTTTTATTTAGCCAGAATATAAGACAGCATCACTGACACATTGTAGACAAGGCAGCAGTACCAAATGCAAATGGTGCAGCCATTACACTGTGTTTTGCCTGTATACTTCAGTCTGCAGAATGCTAAGGTAGAAGGCTTTTTCAAATACTTATCACAGGGCCTTCCTCAGGTCCTTAGTAAGTGCTGTCTATGGTGAGTTCACAGCCCTTGGACAGGCTTTGGTTTCAAGCTGTAAAAGTATCTTTCATTTGCCTAATGTAATTATCATCTCAGAAACTTACTGATAAATAAGCTCAGCCTTTCTAGTTCTTTCTGAACTCTGGCTGGCTGGTTCAACTTAGTGGTTCTGGTTCAAACTCATCTCCAAGCTGACTGATTAAATCTGGCTTCTCTTTAGCTTCTCACTGAATTGCTCTGCCTGGCCTCAAATGAACTCTAGCAATTTTTTTCTAATTTTCCGGCTCCTTCTTATTTTTTTGTTTCAACTGCATCTGCTGACCTGCGCTGAACTACACAAATTCACAAATAAACTTAATTCCACTGCCCTGCAGTCACTGCACTGACTCTCCACTCACTGATTCTACTCTACTGCACTGAACTCAACTGACTAAACAGAATTTACTGAGTGCTGGGATTAAAGATGTGTACCACCAAGCCTTGATCTTAGCTTTTCTTTACTGGAACTTGCTCTGGAGGCCTTGAATTCAGAGATCTCCTTGCCTTTACCTTTTGGGATTAAAGGCATGTGTGTATTCCAGTCAGAGTAGCTACATTGCTGACTACACTTTCTCTATAGTAAGCATTTCATTTCTGTGCATCTGAGAAGCACTGGTAGCCTTCTCTCTGGCTTGTGTTTTTGAGAATGTTGTTTTAGCACATAGCTTTGTTAAGACAGAGATAATATCTCCTCTAGAGCAACAGCAAGCTTTGCTCTTTAGTACATAAAATGATTCCTTTGAG
>JAJTUV010004956.1:0-13973 GCA_021653895.1 Mastomys natalensis
AAAGTGAGCATATTTACCCTCGGAGCAAACTAAAACTCTATGATAGATCTCACTCCAACTTTTGAAATTCCCAAGGGGACTTTGATGCTTTTTGTACCAAAATAGAATAAGTAACAATGGAAAACATGCCAATCCAAGAATGCCCATCCAGGTTACTGTTGGCCACAGGGCTCAAAGAGGAAGTATTGCTATCCTCTAACCAGAAAATTGTACTGACTCTCATAAGGATGGGGGAGGAATTATTAGGCTAGAAGTTTTGGGGGTGGGGGTAAGAGTTCTAATGTAGATAACTAAAATGGCCAGTAAAGAGCACAGGGAGGAAATGTAGATGACTGTATCTATAGGAAAAAGTGGAACATAACAAGCCAACATGTAATTGAAGGAGAGGAAGTAAAGGTTAAGTCAATACCACAGGTAGGACACCTAGAGAGACCAATACAGAAATTTAGAACAAAGGATAGTAATCATTAGTAAAAGGAAATACATATCTATTTTAGTGACAATAGGGTTAAACTAGTGTTAAACAAGTAAATCCTGTGAACAGCACCGTGGTTAACATTCTAGCCTACATGCCCAAACTACTTTACAATTTAGCAAGTCAACAGGTGATCAAATGTCTTACATCTGCCTGTGATCCTTAAAATACATAAACAGACTGTGTAGTTAAGCCTGCATAGTTATAAATCTGATTTGTTCTACTACAACCAGTCCACACACACCACCGGTTCTTCCTGTACATAGAACTGATCATGACAAAGTTTTAAACTAGAGAGTGAAATTTGCTTCTTCAGACAGTGACTCTTCCACAGGAAGCACTTTTCTCATGTATTTATTCTCATTAGCCACAATTTTGTAACCACTTTCTTTATGCAATGTTGCAACAGTAGAACTGTACTGTCAAAATCCTGAGTGAGAGCTTCTAGTCCACTTTCATAGATAAATTTGTTTTCACAAAAGCATGTAATTTGGTGGCTGGAATTTTAAATTATCATCTATTGCACGCACAAAGCTATCTTATTAGAAGTGCCAGACCAGTCCCTAGTACAACACAAGCACAAGGCAGCAGTACATTTCCATGCTGCCTTCTAAGTCGTTTGTTGGAAAAACTTTACAAACCCATCCCAGTCCCTTTGTTTAACAAGTGAGTCCCATTTCATCCTTACAAGAACATCTGTGATCCTTTCTGCTAATGGTTCGATGCAGCTTTCTTGGTTTATACTCTTTAAGTTGTCACAAAATCACCAAAAGAAATAAGTCACAATCGAGCCCCAGTTTGTTATGCCATCTTTGAAAACATAGACCATCACTGGAGAGAAAGATTTATCATAATCTTCGGTATTTTTTTTTTCTTTTTTTTAATAGATTTTTTTTTTTGCCAAAAGCATTAAAAGTTTATTCTTTGAAATATTTCCAAGACATTGTATTATCTTAGGAGATTAATAAATACTAGAGTAATTTTGTTGGCATATATTTTAATAAATATTTCTTAACTGATTTTTCAGAGCAAGAAAGAATTGATCTGTGGTTTTAAAAAAACAATTATTAACTCTACCAGAATGTTATTGCTTGCAGATGGGATACAGGAGAAATCAGATCTTATATCTGATGTGTAATGTTAATACTTAATATCTTAAATTGTTAAGGAGGAATTATAGCATTTGAATACAAAGGAAACGTTATCCCCTTAGGGGCTCTGGTATTTGTACAGATGTACATTTTCTGTAGCTGCTGTTATAATAAATCCTGTAATCCGGAGAACTTCCTGATTATTGAGAACTTTCATCCTTAACCAGCCCAGACATTTTACATGGGCAGTTTGATTTCCTTATCTTTAAAATGTTCTGATCTTTAGTAGGTAAAGATCAACACAATCAAAGTTGAGCGTGTTAACTCATAAGAAAAATGTCATTTCTATCCATGGTTCCTTTGTTGGTTTTGGTGGCCCTGTTTGGTTATGTCTCCCTTTCCATTCACATTTCCCAGCAACAAAACCAATATAGTTACGTGGGGAGCCAAGTTCCCAAGCTTTTCCTAGTCAGAAATTCCTTAGGATGATAAGCAGGAAAGAATGAGATGGACCCTGCCTTTTTGTAAACATCACTGTAAAATGGAAAGAAATTCAAATGCTTAGGGAAGAGGCTGATGATTAGTTTTGGGTGTTTGAAGTATATCATGAGAATTAATTTCTTCTTTCTCTGCCAGGAGGCATCAGGGGGGTGAGGCTGTTTACTGATCTCTAACTAGCTGAGACAGGGGGACTCTGAAGAGGTCAGATATCAGTGGCAGAAAGACAGTATGACTGGCCTGATGAGGAATTGAAGGAAGGAAGAACATAGGAAGAACAACAGTGTCAAACAACCAGACCCCCAGAGCTCCCAAGGATTAAACAACCAACCAAGGAGTACACATGGAGGGACTCCATGCTTCAGTTGCATATGTAGCAGAGGATGGCCTTATTGGGCATCAATGGAAGGATAGGCCATACATAACCCAGTCTACAGGAATGCCAGGGCAGGGCATTGAAGGAGGGCCTGGGCATTTCATAGCTTCTGGTGACAACATACCTGAGAAAGGGGTGGGCTGAAGAACCTGAGGAGGGGAGGTCCTCAGCTGAAGTTAGATATTTTCACTATTTACATTTCAAATGTTATTCACTTTTCTGGTCCCCCACCCACCCCTGTAATACCTATATCCCATCCACTCACCTCCTTCTCCTATGGGGGTTTTCCTCCACCCAACCTCCCACCTACTACTATCTCCCTGCCCTGGCAGCATTCTGCCCAGCAGAAATGAGGAGTTCTGTTTATACATCCATTCTGTGAGCTTGGGTCATTTTATTGGTGAATTGAGTTCATAGATGTTGAGAGATATTAATGACCAATATTTTCTAATCCCTGCTATATTTTTGGTGCTAGTATGTGTATGTGTGATTCTCTTCTTTTGATTTTAGTGATGTGGAATCATTTATTCCTTATATTTTCTTGAGTGTAGTCAACCACTTTGTATTGCACTTTTCCTTCTAGTATCTTCTTACCAGCTTGCTCTTGGACATTTTGGATTTTCCCCAAGTAATTTCTCCCTAGTATACCTACCAGCTATCTGCAACTCATTATGTAGCCTATGCTAACCTGTATGTCAGAGTAATCCTCCAGCCTCAGGTTAGTGTTATAGAATAGAATGTGTAGAGATTGATTAGGTCTCTGTGAAGACAATAAAATGAACTGAGAGCTGGTGAATATAAGAACCATTTCAGAGTCACTGCACACACACTAATGTTTTCTTCTTCTTTTTGCCAATTATAAGTTTGAATAATTTTATTTTACATCTATAACTTTACATCAATATTTTCATACATTATATAGTTAAGTACATTTATATCAAAATAAATACAAACACAAAATTCTAGTATATCTGGTCTTGATTTAACTTTGGTAAGTGATATTATCTAGAAAATGACCCATTTCTTTTAGATTTTCTAGTTTTGTGCACTAATGATTTTAAATATAACCCATTTATTCGTGATTTTGCTTAGGTATCTGTTATGTCCTCATTTTCTTTTCTGATTTTTCAATTTGAATATTTTCTCTCCATCACTCAATTAGTTTCAATAAGAGTTTTTTTGATCTAGGTGATTTTTTAAAAAGAACCAACTCTTTGTTTCATCAATTATGTGTATCTCTCTCTCGCTCTCTCCCTCACTCCGTCTCTTCCCCCCCTACTCCCTCTCTATCTTTGTATTTCATTTCAACCTTCAGTTTGATAATTCCCTGCCATGTTCTGACCCTTTCAGCTGCTCCGGTCCGCAGGTCAGAGTCTAGCAAGCGAGAGAGTGGGAATGGAGGGGCAAGAGTTGAGAAGAATGGAGAAAAGACAGAGGGTCTGATCAAGTCTCTCTTTATGAAAGGAAATCCTGGGTATTTATATGGTTTTCCCATGTGCCTTGCCCTCGTGGACAAGAAGGGGAACCCAGCTGAAGGTACTTTGCCATGTGCCTTGCAGCTTGGATAACACATGTGCCTTGCAGTTGAGGGAACTAAGCAGCAAAACAAGATATCTGAGAAAAACAAAATGTTTATCAGAGTGTGCTCAGTTGTTGTGGGCTGTTGAAAACAAGTCTCTTGTCAGGGTATATGGCTCGAGATGGCTGCAAGGATGATAACTGCTTTCCACTAGGAGTCAGCTCCCAACACTGCCATCTACTCCTCTTGGATATGTTCACTTCTCTATATTGTATAGTTTTCAGGTGTGTTGTTAATATGGTAGTATGGGATCTCTCTATATTGTATGTAAGCATTTAGTTCTATGTATTTCCTCTTAGCACCATTTTCATTGTACCCATAAGATTGTCTATATCGTGTATTCATTTTTATTGAATTTTCAAACTCTTTCTTTATTCCTCTCTTGACACAGTTTCACTGAGTAGAGACTTGTTCAGTTTCTATGAGTTTTTATCTGTCTGGGTTTTTTTTTCCTGTTGTTGAAATCCAGCTTTAAACTATGGTAATTTGCTGACAAGCAGGGATTTTTTTTCACTTTTCTAGTATCTGTTGAAATTTGCTGAACATTTCTTTAGGTGCTTCTCGGCCATTCACATTTCCTCAGTTGAGAATTCTTTGTTTAGTTTGGTACCCCCATTTTTTAATAAAGCTCATGAAGAATGAAGACCAAGTGGGGGAGGGGAGGCTTCAGTAATTCTTAGAAGGAGTAACAAAATACTCAAGGGAGCAAATATGGATACAAAGTGCAGGACAGAAACTGAAGGAGGGGCCATCAGCAGACCATTCCACCTGAGTATCCATCCCACGTGCAGTCACCAAGGGTAGACATTGATGTGGATGTCAGGAAGTACATGCTGACAGGATCCTGATATAGCTGCCTCCTGAGAGGTCTGAAAGAGTCTGACATATTCAGTGGCAGATGCTCACAATTAACCATTAAACTGATCATGGGGCTCCCAATAGAGGAGTTAGAGTGAAGACTGAAGGAGTTGAAAGGATTCGCAACCCCATAAGGAAAACAACAATACCAACCAATCAAAGCCCCCAGGGTCTAAATCACTAGCCTGGGAGGGCTTAGGGAGGGACATATGGCTCCAGCTATATATGCAAGGGAGTGATATATAAGTGGGAGAAGAGATCCTTGGTCCCATGAAGGCTGGACGTCGTGTGTGTGAGGGGGGCAATTCAAGGGTGGGGAAGTGAGGAGCAGGGGTGGGTAGGTGGGGGTACACCCTCACAGAAGCAGGAGGAGGGGGAAGGGATAGGGAGTTCCTGGGAAGGAGGGGGGGGGAAATGTGGTAAGGGGAGAACATCTGAAATGTAAATAAAATTTCCATTAAAAAAAAAAAAGAGAGAAATTTGCTTTGTAACCAAATATGTGGTTAATTTTGGAGACAGTTCTTTGAGGTGCTGAGAAGCATGTTTATTCCTTGGTTTTGGGTGAAATGTTGTATAATATTTGCTATGTCCATTTGGTTAGTATCTGTAAGTTCCAGTGTTTGTTAACTTATCTGTTATTCTCCTGATGGAATTGTCATCTTGGTGGCTAACAGCCTCCCTCTGCTAACTTAGATCTAGTCCTGGATGCTTCTAGCCTCTGTGCAATCTCATCTAGATCTAGAATGTTTTCAGCCTTCGAGACTTTTGCTGAACATGATCAGGCTTTCTTATACTTTCTGAACTCTGACTGCCTGGTTCAACTCATCTTTTCTTCTTTAAACTCTTGCAGAGCTGATTGATTCAAGCTGACCTCTCTGGGCTTCTGATTGCATTTACATCATACTAACTTTAAAAATATGTTTTAATCTCATTATCCTTCTCATTCTCTGGCTCATTTTGTATTCACATGTACCTAGCTTGAACTCTCTGCAACCTGTCTCTGTAGAATTGATCCAATATAAGTGCTTCCTCTCTCTCTCTGTATTGGCTTTCCTTATTTTATTCATGAGCATTGGGCATCATTCATTGATTTGTTACTTTGTCTGCCACGCAATTATACATCACTTTGAAATATGGTTCCTTCATTCTTCAACAAAATAAATTTACCTTCATGGTTTGGTATTAAAGGTGTCTACTAGGGGTGTGTCCATAGTCTATGCAAGTGATTAAAGGTGTGTGTTAACTGCTGAGCTACATCACACCTAGAATTTTTTCTGTAAATAACACAGTAGCAGGTTTCCCTGTCTAATCAACTCTCTTGAAATATTTCTTGCCAGGCAGTGATGGGGCAGCTTTAATCACAGCACTTGGGAGGCAGAGGCAGGCAGATTCTGAGTTCAAGGGCAGCATGGTCTACAGAGTGAGTTCCAGGACAGACAGGGATACACAAAGAATTCCTGTCTCAAAAACAGGAAAACAAAAACAAGCAAACAAGAAACAAGAAAGAAGAGAGAGGAGAGAGAGAGAGAGAGAGAGAGAGAGAGAGAGAGAGAGAAATATATTTTGTTTAGTTTTTGCTGAATGGCATGCTTGGTTGTGAGAGTGAAACATCTCCTATAGTGCCAAGGAAGTGTCTGAACTCCCTAAAAAGCAGACAGGAGTAGATCTGAAGCAAATCACAGCAGAGTCTTTATTTTATACCAGCTATCTTGGCAGACCCAGAACACCACAGTCATGCAGGAAGGTTTTGGTAGTTATGGAGCCCTGAATATAGTGTGTGTGTGTGTGTGTGTGTGTGTGTGTGTGTGTGTGTGGAGAGAGAGAGAGAGAGAGAGAGAGAGAGAGAGAGAGAGACAGAGCAGAGACAGAGAGACAGAGAGAAGAGACAGAAGAGACTGTCGTTGCAGATATTCCAGTGTGATCCAATGAATGGATCATGGAGCTGTATCCTTCCTCCTTCCCCTCTGTATTGCCATGGTGACAAGAGATATACTGTAGTACAACTTTGTTCTAAACTCATGGATATCCTAAGGGCTCTGTGGCAGCCTGAGTCAGTTCCAGTGTAGAGTAGAGGAGATTCACTGTGTTTTCTGAGTCACACTGAGGTCCATAATCAATTGGCATCAATACAAATAAAGCTATTTTGACATTTTTATCCTATATGTTTCCCTTACTCATTCATTAGTCGTATTCTTCTTGTATGGCTCTTGAATCGTTTGTATCTACAGGATTGTGAAACTAATGTTTTGAAACCAATTTTCCTCCTATGAATGTAATTTTGGGCAATTATGGGGATTTCTATCCAAGATAACCCCAAATTTTTAGGGAAAAACAAGCGAGTAGACTCAATAGTAACAGTGTAAGATTCAATAGAGCAAGAAGGACATTTTAATTTAGTTTTCAAAAATTCTCTCCAGTATCCCAGATGGTCCTTGAGCTCCTCATTCACCTACTTTCTCTCATAGAGTGCTGTTCTTACCATACCAAGCATGAACAGAACATGTCAAATTGGTATATTTTCTTTTAGAATCATCTTGTGTACAAAAGACACTAGTATAAGATGAATGCCTCTCTCCTTCTCTTCAGCCTTTACTGTGTGTAAACCTGACTTGTCACTATTCTTTTGAGATTTTTTTTTTTTTTTTTTTTTTTTTTTTGTTAACACACCCCCAAACTGACCTCTGCACTCCTTTTGTAGTTTTGCTCCATAGAATGTTCATGTCTAGACTGGGACACAAGAAAATCTAGAGCAAAACAAACATTCTCAGTGGAGACAATGGAGAACATTGTGTTTCCATAATTAAGAACTCTACCTTACCAGCAGGTAAGGATGTTGGAGCTCTCTTTCAACTCATGTTTAGTGTGGAGTATAGTGAACTAGCTGGGAGGCCCTTTCTCTTTTTTTTATTTTTTATTTTTTTTAATTTTCGAGACATGGGTTTCTCTGTATAGCCTGCTCCTGGAACTCGCTCGAGACGGCTGCTGAACCAGAAATCCGCTGCTCTGCCTCCCAAGATTAGCTGCGCCACCACCGCCCTTGGAGCCCTTCTCAACACTGGTGCAGTACTCTGAAGTGTTCACAGATATTATGCTCTCTCTGGATACACCATCAAAGTTGCTTGGACTTTTGCTGGTCCTGGGTAAGCTATTTCAACACTCGGACCTTCTAGTTGGAGTAACTCCTTCATGGGTAAAGAAGACATTCTAGTCTAGATACTCTCTGATGTCCTGAATTGATTGATACAGCTTGGCAGTAGACAGCTGTTGGAGCTTATGTGAGACTATGGATTTTCAGTCAAGCTAAATTAGAAAGAAACAAACAATCTCAAAATACAACAAAGCAATCTGGAAGATTTGTTTGAGTCAGGGACTCACTAAGTAGTCCATGAATGCATATTTCTCTCTTTTGTAGAAAATGGTGGGCAAGAGCTTACTACATAGAGCAGGCTGGCCAGGCACACGGTGTAACGCAGGGTAGCCTAGAACTTACAAAAACCAACTGCCTCTGTGTCCAGATGCTACAATCAAAGTTCTGACCCATCAGTATGTGACTTGAGGTAGCATTTGATACAGACTTCAATTCCTTGCTTTTGAGAGATGACATAATTGTGCCTACAACATACTTTCAAGTCCCTGCAGTCCTGACTATCCCAAGAGTCCTAAGTTTCCTCATCTCAATATTTTCAGGATCTTTCTGTGTAGGTCTGTCTTCATTCCTTTTTGTCTTTTGCCATTAATTATGAATAAAATAATTTAGTATTCCAGATACACGATGTACTAGGACAATCTTCTTCCTGTAACACTGACAGTTATATTAGCTCCATTCTCATGAGCTGTATTTTGTTTTAAACTCATTCTCATACAATAAATGTCAAAGGCAGGCAGCCCCCTCCCTCCCCTTAATATGTGGGCAAAGGTAATCACAAGAGGGATGGCCCTTATCAGAAACATAAACAGGCAAAATACTCTGAAGAACTTAAAATTGAAAAGTAAATTTAAAATGAGAAGAACCTGAGAGGGTGAGGAAATACTGTCCACTCCTCTTCTGCACACATTCAGTTGTAACCTCATCTCCTGTATTGATATTACTAATTGTATCAGATGAATACATTGTGTCTGTGATTTGTTTATTCATTTTATGTATGTAAGTACACCATTGCTCTCTCCAGACAAACCAAAAGTATACTTGGTCTCCCATTATTAATGGTTGTGAACTACCATGTTGTTGCTAGTGATTGAACTTGGGATCTTTGGAAAAGGAGTCAGTGCTGTCATCTGTTGAACCTCCAGCCATTTGTTCTGTATATATTAAGGTAGATTCTTACTCTATTTTCCATAGCTAGTTATTCTGCTTTGGTTTGTCAAGGGCTTGAATTATCATTACCTATTCCATCACTAGCAGGCATTAATTTTGCATTCACACATTTTTTTGTTGTGGTTGATGGACCAAGATGCTGAAGTATGCCAGGCAGGCACTGTAGCTCTGAGCCTATATTCCCACTCCATTTTTTCTAGAGAGTAAGGCTAGGTTCTCTGGTCCACATTTGGCTATGAGTTCTTTAAACCCCGCCCCCTGCCTTGCCTTCATGAGTTGAGTAATTACAGGTATTGTCTTCCAAGCCCGGCTGGCTAACTTTTCATGGTCCTATACTAAACCAATCTTTCATAACTGGAGGATTTTTAACTCTCAACCAAATCTTGATTCTTCTTGTTCATTTTTGTAACTGGTTAGAGAAAGATAGGGATCAATCGTTAGAAAGAGCATAATGGGGACACTCATGCCTTAAGTAGGGGAGAAGGAACACATATAGGATTATATTTGTCTATTCTTCCAATAATATAAATAGGACACACATCAATAAGTGTGCTGTACATAAACCTTTGCATTGAAAGTGCATTTCCCAATAAAATACATTATTTTAACTTTCTTTTTTTTTTTTTTTTCTTTTTTTTTTTTTTTTGTGAAGCCTCAAGATGGATTCTGGAGACTCAGGCTTTCTAGACTTGCATACCTGCACAAGGGCACACCCCATTCCTGTTCCTGAATTATTTTATCAGTGTTAGAGTCACCCAGTAAATAAAAACCAGAAGTTTGAAAGAATCAAATTTTGAATGAAACTCAGCTTGTGGCTGAGTTTCGAATCTGACACTCTGTAGCTCCTAAGGTATCTAAGACTGTATCTCCATGTCTGCCTGCAGGGACAATAAGAGGTTGAAGTTGTTTAAAGGTAGAAAAACATAGACAATAGTTTCAGTAAAGCCCCAATTGTAGGAATTGTACATATTCCCTGTTTGCATTAATGTAGTTACCATCCCTGTACCTTAATATGCATGTACAACACAGGCACACTTTTACAAACTATTCATCAACAGCATTCACAAGCTTGTCAGCCCTGCCTATACAGAGCTACCCATACTTCACCTCTTTGAAGAATAGTTTATACTTCACTGCCCCCATTAATGATAAATTATAGGAAATTTCTGCTCAGGTGTCTGAGTAAGAATATCTGGGTATCATTCACTTAAAGACCAAATCAGACTGAACAGGCTGGGTAGTGTAAATGAAATTATTTTCATTATTTTGGAAATTATATGAACCTATAAGTTCACTTCTGGACATATCTGTCCCAGAACCATACAACTTGTAACCCTTGCATAGCCACTCATCCTTTCATTCCTGAATCCAGCCAGGACAGTCTTCCTCCCTGTAAATGGACCTGCACAGAAAACCCGTGTTTTTGATTGTCTTGGGCCATTCACAGTGATTCATGAAGAGCATCCAGGCACAAATATTCTCTTTTAAGAAAAAGAGCCCGGCATGGTGGTGCACATTTTTAATCTCAGCACTCCAGATGCTGTAAAGGATTGGGACCCATGACAAACCTGTAAGGAGAAGCTCAGTGTGTCAGGTCCTGAGCAGCATGACCAGCCTGATGTGAAGTAGATTTACTAAAGGTAGGAAGGAGATAGATATCACTCCTAAGACAGTATCCTCATTTCTTCAGCCTGCTGTGAGACACTCTACTGCATGGTGTTTTGCTGTGGAAACACATGAAGGAATGTTTCACTGAAGTAGAAACAAGCTAAAAGGCTAAGGAAGACTGGTGAAGGAATGTTTAGCTGAAGCAGACACAGTAAAAAGAGCTTCTGCTAAATAAAGCATGGGAAAAACCCACATAATGAAGGTGTTTTGGTTAATGCCATCCATATGTTGGTCTTCATTACATTGCTTACTGAGCTCCGTTTATAGGGACTCCACAGAGAGTTTGTTTATTTTTTGTTTCTCAAGACAGTGTTTCTCAAGTGTGTAGGTCTATTATTTGTTTTTTCCATACAGGATTACTCGTGCCCTTGAATGCCTTGAAATAGCCGATGGATCACGATGTCCTTGAACTCAATGATCTGCTTGCATCTGTCTACCAAATTCTGGGATTAAAGGCATGGATCACCCCTGCCTGGCTGTGTTGCCACTACTTGGCCTCAATAGTTTTAATGCCAAAATTCTCCTCTCTAGGATATGAAACCTCTACAAAGTCCCCTTCTTTCCCAGAGACCATATTCAAATCCAACCATAACTTGAGAGAATACATATGGCTGGGAAAGGATCACCAGGAAGATGTAAGTTTCAATCCATGATTCCATGATAAATAGCTAGTGCTAAACTCTCCAGGACTTTTTGATAAAAAATCATTTGGGAGTTTTTACAACCATTTTTGATCATTCAAATCCCAAATAAGTGACATAGAACCTTTATATTTCTAGGAAGCCTTAATAACACTGGAGCTTGACTGATAACAACTGTCTATACTCTTTTGAATATGTCACTGTCAACATCCGCAGGAGATAACTTATCAAGTCTATCTGCTCTGCTGCTATTTTATCAGGCCAACCCTCATGCTGTCTTGATTCTTCTTTGCTCCACTTCTCCTCATTTGCTCTCCTCAGACCCCAAGCCACACATCTCTCTTCTTTTCAGCTATTTGCTGTAGGCATCTTTATTTAGCCAATAGTGTTGAGGCAGGAGGATTGTTCTTAATTGGTGTTTCAGATCACCTCAGCTGGAGTGAAAGGCTCTTCCTCAAAAATGAATTTAAAAACAATAAATAAGGAGCTACTAAATTAAGAAACAAATAAAACTCAGTGAATCAGACTGGTTTAGTTATTGTGCTCTTGGCTGTCAAGCCAGTCTCAGTTTGTATAGTCATTGGCCAGAGTGGAGAGATGACTATATGTTGAGGTCAACTGCCAGGACATGGTCTTCTGTTGTCTGCTCACACAATTCATAGCATGCTAGTCTGAAGCCTGTGAGTATCAGCATAGGCATGATTCAGAGCATGGCTGGAAATCATAGCAATTGCTGTATCAGCCAACATGGTGAATGTAGGAAGGTCTCTTGCATCCTCCATAAGCACTTACCCTTATCCCAGTCCCTGCCCAGAGATTCCTATGTATACTCCATGCTCCAGCACTTCATGGAAAATGAGACTGAAAGGACCAAGTTGGTAATTCTTACTCTTCTCTCCTGTGTAGGCTTTCCCAACATCCATTTGTGTTTGATTCCTTCTTCTTTGTCTCTCCATATAGCCCAGACTGATCTTAAAGTCAAGAGCATCCTGTCTCACTGTGCAAAGTCCACAGCTATACACAGAAAGAGAAGAGAAAGGAGAGGAGAATAACCACTGCAAGCTGAAGGATTCACTGGCATGTCTATCTCAGATTCACATTATTTCAGGATACACTTGTGTAGGCACATGGCTCCAGAGCTGCTTAGAGGAAATTTAAATGTCTTGGTTCACTTTGACAATTCACACACAGTCTGGATGTGCAGCCTGGTGGTTATTACTTCACAGAACTTCTACTTCATTCTCCAAATTAGTATAATTAAGGCCAATATCCCCTAGGACCTTGTAACAACTTCCCAAAGTAAAGAGTAATGCCATACATTTCAGAGATTTTCCTCAGTCTGTGCTTGGCAGAGTCAATGTGTGGAAAGCAGAATCTGGGTTTTTAGGCCTATGAACAGTAGAACTGTCTTTTTGAGGGTATTTATAAATGATCAGTGTCTTTTTGCTATGACAAGAGGCTGGTCACATTGCCTTCTCCTGAATAATCTTTCCAAAGGGAAATGAGATTCAAAAGAGCAGGGTTTGTACCTGATATGACAAAGATTAATTTTACCTGGGTCAGTTCTTGTGAGAGCTTCTATATGCTGAGACTGATGAGTGTTTGGACATGAGAACTCTAGAGAGTACAACAGGGCACACTGAGTCCTGTACTATTGCAGAGAAGGGACTCTTGCCTGTACCTGCAGTCACTGCAGATCATCTCACACTACGTGCGGAGCAGGTGACAAGCTCCAAGGACAATTGGCTGCTGAGCAAGGCCACTGGGCCTGGGCAGAGGGCTCTGGAGTATTTCATGGCCTAAGAATCTTCCTGTGTACAGATGTGATCCAATTTATCTACACCATCCAAATCGAAAAATAACAAGTCAGTGGACAGTCAATTATTGAATCAGAGGCCTTTTTGGCCAGGAGGGTGTAGCTCCAAAGAGAGGTATCACCTGAAATGTATGTGAAGAGTAATAGCAGGCAGAGAAACTCTCTCTCTTGTAGCCTGGAGTTTCAGCCTTCCCTTGCCTGAATATGGTGATCGGTCATCAGTGTCCAGATTAAGTAAGTCACTCAGCTCCATAGGGATTTCACAAGTCAGGCAACCATGTCTAGCCTTGTCCTCACTTGAAATTTTGTTTATATACTGTATTATCTGCTGATTATTCTTTTTTGAGATGAGTTTCCTCTACATAATCACACTGTATCTTAGATATTCTGTACTTTTTGGCTAATATCCACTTACAAGTTAGGAGATACTATGCATGTCATTTTGGGTCTGGGATACCTCCTCACTAAGGAAGATTTCTATTTCCATCCATTTGCCTGCAAAATTTGTGATGACCTTGTTTTTTAATAGCTGAATAGTATTCCATTGTACCAGCCCGGTCTGTTGCTCTGGTCTACTGGTCAGGGTCTAGCAAGAGAGAGAGTGGGGGTGGAGGGGCAAGAGATGCGGAGAATGGAGACAAGACAGAGTCTGATCA
>JAJTUV010004957.1:0-13915 GCA_021653895.1 Mastomys natalensis
AAGAGTATCAGAGGCAGATGCACACAGCTAACCATTAAACTGATCATGGGGTTCCCAATGGAGAAGATAGAGTGAAGGCAGAAGGAGTTGAGAGGATTTGCGACACCATGAGGAAAGCAACAATCCCAATCAACCAGAGCCCCCAGGGTCTAAAACCACCAGCCTGGGAGAGCTTAGGGAGGGACCCATGGCTCCAGTTATATATGCAAGGGAGCTATATGTAAGTGGGAGAGGAGATCCTTGGTCCCATGAAGGCTGGACGTTGTGGGGGGGATATTCGAGGGTGGGGAGGGGAGGTACGGGGGAGGGTGGGTGGGGTTACACCAACATTGAGGCAGGAGGAGGGGGGAAGGGATAGTGAGTTCCTGGGAGGGAGGGGGGAATGGGGTAAGGAGAGAACATCTGAAATGTAAATAAAATTTCCAATAAAAAAAAATCCTAAAATTTTATAATATAAATAAAATATTGTCAAAATTGTAATACATTTATAGAAATATAAAATAAAATTATTCTAACATATTTCATAAAGATAGAAAAATATTTATACTTCTAACAAAGACATTAAAAGAAGGCAAACTTTAAATGAATGTCACTTATAAGTAAATGGGAAATACTAAATATATATTTTATGACATATAATTATAGACATATGTGTGATAGATTTGTGTATTGTGTATTATGTTATAGTTTAGATAGGAAGTATTATCTTACTGAAGGAAAGCACTGTTCAGAATTGGGGCATCTATAGGCATAATACCCTTAAGAGGCCAGATATCATTTGAACTAAGAAATCTCTTTGGCCAAGTCATTGCTTGGATCATAAAGCATTTCTATTTCCATCAGTTGCACTGATAAAAGTAGGAAACTGGAATTAATGGATCAGTTTGTAAAGTGCGATGCAAAATGCCTCTCATAGGATCATTGAATATTTGGTTTCCTCCACTAGTGAGCACTGCCTAGCTAAATAACTTAAGTCACCAGGGGTGGCCTTTGAAATCTCTGAGCTTACACTGCTTCTAGTTTGCTGTCTTTGCTTTCTACATGTTATTGGAGAAGGACATGATTCTTCAGCTTCTTGCTCTGGTGGGCTGCTGCCATGCCTTTCTCGTCATTGGAGACTTCACCTCAGGAACTGTGAGTCAAAATAAACTCTTCCGTAAGTTGCCTTCAGTCACAGTATCTTGTCCCAGCAACAAAAAATTAGGTAATAAGCTAGAGGTATGTCTTGAAGAATTTACCTTATCTCAAGTGCTTCTGGACTTGTTTCTTTCAGCTTCTCAGCTATTGTGAATGGTGATCCTGCCCCCTCCATGCCCTCTGCATGAGGTAATCTTAGAGAAACCTGTGATCCTCTGGCTCTAGGGCAGTAAGATGACTTAGCAGGCAAAGGTACTTGTTGCCTACCCTGACCATTGGAGTTCCATCCCAAGACCTAAATGATAAAAGGAGAAAACAGACTCCAAAAAATTGTGATCTGACTTTTATACATGAACCATGGCACAGGAGAACTCATGCATACACACACACACACACTTTAAAGACAGAGACAAAGACAAACACAGAAGGAACAAAAAGATATTAAAACCAGGCAACACTGAAACAAAAAATTTCCTGTTCGATAAAAGAAACCAGTAAACCATGGAAGAATAAATTATAGAGTGGGAAATTTTATTTGAAACACTTGAAAACAATGAGTGATTATATACAAGATTTGAACACTACAAACCCAAAAGAAAAGTATCATCAGAAAATTTAGTAATGAACATTAAATTCACAAAAGTAAGGATCCAGTCAATATATGAAGAAATCTACAACCTTTGAAGTTATCAGGAAAATACAAATTAAATTTACAACTAGATAACAGTGGAACTTGGGTGGACATATATATTAATTATTAATATATGCTAAAGAATGTCCACATTTTAAAAAACATGTTGATAAAAACAAAAGCTGATCTTCTCAACTGAATGTTTCTGTATACTCAAAATTAATATAGTGAAGCTATAAAGCCCAACAAGTAGTGTTTAGGAATGGACTTTTGGGAAGTAATTAATTTCCTGAGAGTCATATCCTTAAACAAAATGATGTCAAAAAGTTTAATCCCTCTCCCAGTGTATACAAAAGGAAGAAAAGATGGTGCCACAGGCAAGACAAAGTCTGCAAAATGAAACCTACCTTTTTTTGGCATATTGATTTTGCAATTCTTGGGCTCCAGAACATAGTATATTAGTGTTTGGCATTTTGTAGTTAATGATCTGAGTTGACAAATTCAGTAAATTTCAAGGATGTGACATATAGATAATGTTGACAAGACCAAGAGAAAAAGCAACTAGGCTGTTCATTCTTGCTGATAGTGAGCATGTACATACCTCCACAGTTCAATTATCACATTTTTCAGGAATTGTACTCATACAGAATTCCATGTAATGCACCAAGAAGCTGTCAGTTATCTTTACATACGCTACAAAAAATCAGAAATAAATTAAAACAACATCTGAGAATGAAAATAAATACGGTACAACTACATTTACAAACACTCGTCAATCTCATAACTTAATGCTGAGTGAAGAAAATGGATGCTAAAATAACACACATCGTCTGAACGCCGTGTTCAGAGCTGCGGGTTTTGGGATGGAACTTAAAAGAATATTTGAAAGGTGTATTAGCAATGCCCTATTATATTTATAATTTCTAAAGATTTTCCTTTCAAATTTAGAATGTTACAAATGCAAAATTTAGTCTTTCAAATGATAGAGTTAAGGGTTGGCAAGATGGCTCGGTGTGTAAGAGGGCTTGCTGCAGAATCATATGGACCATATTTCTTTTCTTTAAACTGGTTCTTTGCCACCATCTCCCTTCTCAGTTAAAATGCCCAAGCTGTGCTACAAATAAAACTGGAAGATGACAAAATTAAGGACAATTATGGCTGTAAGTCCTTTTAAAATCGATTTTAGAAAGTCCTGAATATACCAACTCGATTGAACTAAAAAAAAAAAATTACTTTCCTTCTGGTGACAGCTAGCATCATACACTAGACTGGAGAGTGGTTAGGTGTTTAATGGAAATCCCTGAATGATGACCCAATTTTAACTGCATGGTTGACACAGAACAAATACGAGGAACCTTTGCAGGTTCTGACCATTCTGCCTTCCCTTTAATTCTGTGCTCTTCTTGATCTACTTTTAAGATGTCCTCTTTCTCCCATGAATCAGTCAAGGACACCTTCTGCTGTTAGAAACCATCACAATCACCTGAAACATAAATGCAACTTTCCTCAGCTCAATTTTCTATAACAAAATACCACAGACTTTATGATTCAAAAAGAGAAAACTCTCTCCTTTAGAACTATTGTCCTTTAGAAGCTGGTGAGTCCAACATTAAGAGAACGAACAAGTTTGCTCCATTATTAGGCATCCTGGTTTTCAGGGTATCTCCTATTATGAGAAAGCCACCAAGGTCATGAGAGGCCTATCCTAATGAATTTATTTGGCTTAAATTACCTACTAATGGTCCACCTCTGAGTACCTTCATCTTGGAGCTTGGAGATTTACTATGTAGAACTGGCTAAAGTGTATAGAAACATTCACTCTGTAAAGAATTGTTGTATGAGACAAATGAAACAAACTGTCATGGTTTGACTTTAGTTGTTAATAGATTATATGTGTTGGAGCTAAATTTTGAATTGTCTAGAATATAATAAAAGATGCAAACTTAAGGTGTTAGTACTAGCAGGGTCTGTGATTGCAGAGGAAGAATGTGTCAGAAAAATGCAGCTTCTCAGGTTTTCAGGTTTCTCAAGATTCTTCCATACCTTCTTCACACATACATCCTCTTACTTTTTCCATATGAAAGATTAGACATAAAAGTCCAAGAGAAACTTGTGATGAGAAGTTCATGTGACTAGCTTCATTAATATTCACTCAGCGGTGAAACATTCAGTGGTGGCATATGAGGTTCCTCACAAACTTTTGTTTCAGGTACATACGTCCAGAGATGTGAATGTATAGAACCTGGAACTGCATTATTATAAAGGTCTCTTAATAACATTCATTATTAATCTGCTAATGAAGCCTATTTTAAAAAAGAATTGAATGCCAAATTAAAGCAAACCTGTGAAAGTCCAACATTGTTATTACATTAATATCAGAATCTTTAATAATTTCCATCAGTATGCCTGAAAACTAGTAATAATTTCCCACTGAAATGACATAAACATGTATTTATATAAACAGCTATACAGATGAGCCTGTGCTTATAATGCTTGCTGAGCAAGTGTGAGGACAGGAGTTCTTATGAGCACCCACAAATGACAGGTGGGCATGGCAGTCTACATGTGATTTCAATGTTCAGGGGATCCCTGGAGCAAGCTGGCTAGCCACATTAGCCATTTTTATGATCTTTAGATTCAATTAGGCGATCCTACTTCAATCACTGAAGACGAGAGTAGCTGAGGATGACACCGTACATCAAACTCACACCTGCACACTTATGTGCCCACACACATGTAAATGTACACATACATATGCTTTACCACATAAGAAAAAGTCAAATGATATTTGTTATGTCCAGGCAGATAGACAACATATTCAAGACTATATAAAATTCTACATATATTCTATGGAATAAAAGTGAAACTATGGGGGAATTTTATAATGATGATGGCAAGAAACTATAGATAGATAAAGGGTGATAATAAAAACAGTAACAGAGATGGTAGAGGGAATGAAATAAAACCTATTACCAGAAGATGACCTTGGAATTTCCCTTTTCAAGAATATTTGATAATTTATGTCATAATCTGAAATGTTATGTTGCATTATTAATGAAAATTAAATATGTAATATTTTCATTTAAAATTTTAGATGTTCACACCACACACACAATGATGAAGATGACCGAAGAATGAGGCCAATACAAATTAGATATTTCTCCAAATGCATTTCATTGATTTTCAAGAGTATTAAATGTTTAGCTCTCAGCAATTACCTATTTAGTAGACTACTCTCTGTAGTTTCTGAAGCCTTTGCATTTCTGCACACTTAACTGTTTGCCCAGTAACTATAAGATATCCAATGCCTGGTTCAAAGGATGTCTGTTTAAATGTGTTGTCTTCTATATTTTGACTTTCTTTTTTTCAATTTAATTCCCATGTGCATCACCCTGCCTTAACTGCAGACACACCCACTACACTGAGCATGCACCTTACAGAAAGGCTACCATCCTACGAAAACCTACCTCCAAATGATTATTTCTGTCTGAAGTTACAGAGAAAGCTTCCACAATAGACAGATACCCTTCCTATACAACTCTGCTCTTGCCACAGTTGATGCAATAAAGATAGTATTGTAGCTACTTCAAACATTCCTGTTCCTTTTTCTCAGCTTCTATCATACCATGAAAGACAATGAGAAAGCTGCTGCTTTGGAGGTACTTTGATCTACTTCAGTGTCAAGAGGCAGAACCCAAAACAAACAGAGGAGGATGGGAAAAGGTCTCAGGAAACCAGCCTTGGGTCTGCTCATTTCCTTGCCTAAAAGTAGAACAAATGTAGGCAGACCAATTCATGTAAGGGAAGGGATTGTGGTTATTGTGTTTCTTCAAATCATTATCAGATAAAGGTTGAAAACAGAGCAAAGTTGATGAGAATTAAACAGCTCTTTGTTTCATTGGAATTACGTATGACTGTAGTCACTGAAAGCACAAGTGTAGCTTTCTTATGCCTTTTGGATACAAGGCATCATTAAAACTGAAGGCTTTTGTTTTTTATTTTTTTAAGACTCATAGGAGGAACAAAGAAACAATGTTTTTTTTTTTCTTGTTAAAACTAGAACGCGTAAGGTTTTATTTATTTATTTATTTTATTATTTATTTATTTATTGGCTGGGAGCTCTTCTGTTCTTTACACTGTCTAGATTTTTGATGATATATTTCAAAGATGATACGCTAGAAAGTGATTTCATAATGCAAGTTTATTACTTTCCTGCCAGAATAAGGAATGACAAGTAGGAGTATTCATCTTACTGCTTTCTGTTTAAGCGGAAAGACTCCTAACTTCCCAGATGATGCTTGCAAGGGTTGATAGTATACAGTGTTTTCCACATGATCGTTTAATATATTAATCTTAGTTTGAGTCACTATTTGCATCTTCCCAGTACTTACAGCATGAAAAGATGAGTTAGTTGGCTTTAAAATTGACAATATACATAAAAGGTTTGCATTTTGCGATGATGCCAGATATTTAGTAATGGCAATAGATCTTCACTAATTGTGCAAGCTTCGAAAAAAACAAAAAACACACTCTTCTGTTTTAAAGATTTGTACGTATTTTAGTAAATATTATATTGCTTCGAGTGGTGGCTGTAGAGTCTAAACTGAGCATTATCTGCCTTTTACATCTTTTAAATGCCATTACATGGGTAAATATCTTAAAATAGCATTTTTCTCCTTTTTATATGCTATGTTGTAATATTTTATAAATCTCTATAGTATCAAAACTCTATATCACATCCCTTTTGCATTTCCTTTAGAGAAATTAAAAATATGAAAAATTATTGTATTTCCATGATGTTGTGTCATTTTTATTCTTTTGGAGAGTTCCTAATTTCAGTTTTGTACCACACCCTGTCCCCTGTCTGTAGGATCACCTTAACAAGCATGTTTCTAAAGGCAGCAATTTTTTCAGACTTCTATCTGCTTTAAAACATCTATATTTAATATTTACTTTAAATAGACAGTTTAAGGTATTCTTGAAATTTCTTTTACAACTAATGAGGTCGCTCTAAGTTATTATGAGCTACATATTTGGAAGTAAGTCTGAGGGGAGTATTATCGTTGCTCCTTTATGGTCTAAGTTCAAGTTTACTTACCCCTCACCCTGCTTGGTCTGTTCATATATCCATTGAAGGAACTCTGTCTTCCTCATTGAAGAATTTTCCAATGGGATCAGACTGCCATTTTAAGCTCATTTTCTAACAGGATACTCATATAACTGAAAATTTAATTCCTGAGTCATTTTCTGGATTCAAATGGTGAATAAACACTTGAAGAGATGCTTTGACATAATTATTCAGCAGAAAACTCCAAACTGAAACCAGGGGCTACTACTCCTTATAAACTAGATTGACTGGAATTTAAAAGTCCCAAAATGTTAAATGTTGTTTACAACCTCAAGAAGTAAGGACACTTTCCCACACTACTGAGAATGTAAAATAAAATACTATATCTGCTTTGGAAAATGCTGGCACTTACTCTGATTACTAACTATGAAGTTATTAGATGACCTAGCATTCTATTTCTATTTATGTATCCAAGAGAATGAGAACACATAGAAACATGGAAATAAGATTAGAAGATGCAATTTAATGAAGGACATGGTGTCTTTGTTTATAAGGAACATGGAATATAGTATGTATTTTTCAGAAAGCCCATGGAGATTACTTTGGCAAGGAAGTTGCAGGACCACACAAGGTTTTTTAAATTATTATCATTTTTACTTTATAAAAAGAATTTGGTTTGCAAAGTGATAAATCACTTGGGATACAGGAGAAATGGCAACAATGAGACCAGTGACAGGGCTATCATACAGACAGGTAAGGAATTGGATTTAGCTTTTGGCCTGGGGCAGACCAGCAGCTGGTCTGCTCCTGTGGAAACACCGGATCCTGAGACATCCTAGAGGGACCCACTGCACCTAGAGCAGAGGGTAAGACACCTTGCCCACTACCCCAAACCCCAGAATTACAACTGGGAGCCAGGTGGGGCTTAAGGAACTAGCAGGCACCCAAAGCCCGCCCCTCCGGACTATTACTTCCCCTGCGCCAGGACCCTGGTCCTTTGGCCTGGGGCAACCAGCAGCTGGTCTGCTCCTGTGGAAACACCGGATCCTGAGACATCCAAGAGGGACCCACTGCACCCAGAGCAGAGGCTGGTCTGCTCCTGTGGAAACACGGGATCCTGAGACATCCTAGAGGGACCCACTGCACCTAGAGCAGAGGAATTACAGCCGGGAGACAGGTGGGGCTTAAGGAACTAGCAGGCACCCAAAGCCCGCCCCTCCGGACTATACATTTCCTTGCGCCATGGCCCCGGTCCTTTGGCCTGGGTGGACCAGCAGCTGATCTGCTCCTGTGGAAACACCGGATCCTGAGACATCCTAGAAAGACCCACTGCACCCAGAGCAGAGGAGCAGAGGACACTTAGCAGGCCTGCGCCTGTAGAAACATCTGATCCTGAGACATCCTAGAAGACCTATTGCATCCAGAGCAGAGGGAGCTTAGGATCACAGGAACACAGAGACATTTGGAATCCGAGGAGATCTGACACAAGCAAGATAACTGGAAAGACAGACTCCAGTCAGACACAGTGAGCACAGGTAACACTAGAATCATCCAGATGGCGAAAGGCAAGCGCAAGAACACAAGCAACAGAAACCAAAGTTACCTGACATCATCAGAACCCAGTTCTCCCACCATAGCAAGCCCTGGATACTCCATCACACAGGAAAAACAGGACTCAGAATTAAAATCACTTCTCATGATGATGATGGAGGATTTTAAGAAGGACATAAGTAACTCCCTTAAAGAAATACAGGAGAACACAGGTAAACAGGTAGAAGCCCTCAAAGAGGAAACACAAAATCCTTGAAAGAATTGAAAGAGAACACAGGTAAACAGGTAGAAGCCATTAAAGAGGAAACACAAAAATCCTTTAAAGAATTTCAAGAAAAGACAACCAAACAGGTGAAGGAATTGAACAAAACCATCCAGGATCTAAAACTGGAAATAGAAACAATAAAGAAATCTCAAAGGGAGACTACTCTGGAGATAGAAAACGTAGGAAAGAGATCAGGAGTCATAGACACAAGCATCACCAACAGAATACAAGAGATAGAAGAGAGAATCTCATGCACAGAAGATACCATGGAAAACCTCGACACAACAGTCAAGGAAAATGCAAAATGCAAAAAGCTCCTAACACAGAACATCCAGGAAATCCAAGACGCAATGAGAAGACCAAACCTAAGGATAATAGGTATAGATGAGAATGAAGATTCCGAATCTAAAGGGCCAGTAAATATCTTCAACAAAATTATAGAGGAAAATTTCCCCAACCTAATGCACGAGATACCCATAAACATACAAGAAGCCTACAGAACACCAAACAGACTAGACCAGAACAGAAATACCTCCTGTCACATAATAATCAAAACACCAAATGCACAAAACAAAGAAAAAATACTAAAAGCAGTAAGGGAAAAAGGCCAAGTAACATATAAAGGCAGACCAATAAGAATTACACCAGACTTTTCACCAGAAACTATAAAAGCCAGAAGATCCTGGTCTGATATCATACAGACCCTAAGGGAACACAACTGCCAGCCCAGACTGCTATACCCAGCAAAACTCTCAATCACTATAGATGGAGAAACCAAGACATTCCATGACAAAACCAAATTTGCACAATATCTTCCCACAAACCCAGCATTTCAAAGGATAATTGATGTAAAACGCCAACACAAGGAAGGAAACTACAACCTAGAAAAAGCATGGAAGTAATCTTCCAACAATCCCCCCCAAAAAAAAGGTAGCTACACAAACATAATTCCACCTCTAATAACAAAAATAACAGGAAGCAACAATCATTTTTCCTTAATATCCCTTAACATCAATGGACTCAATTCTCCAATAAAAAGACATAGACTATCAGACTGGATACATAAACAGGACCCAGAATTTTGTTGCATACAAGAAACGCACCTCAGTGACAAAGACAGACATTACCTCAGAGTAAAAGGCTGGAAAAAAATTTTCCAAGCAAATGGTCCCAAGAAACAAGCTGGAGTAGCCATTCTAATATCAAATAAAATCGACTTTCAACCAAAAGGAATCAAAAAAGATAAGGAAGGACACTTCATACTCATCAAAAGAAAAATCTACCAAGATGAACTCTCAATTCTGAATATCTATGCTCCAAATGCAAGGGCACCTACATACATAAAAGAAACTTTACTAAAGCTCAAAGCACACATTGCAGCCTACACAATAATAGTGGGGGATTTTAACACCCCGCTCTCTCCAATGGACAGATCATGGAAACAGAAACTAAACAAAGACACATTGAAATTAACAGAAGTTATGGACCAAATGGATTTAACAGATATCTATAGAACATTTCATCCTAAAATAAAAGAATATACCTTTTTCTCAGCACCTCATGGTACCTTCTCCAAAATAGACCATATAATTGGTCACAAAACGGTCCTCAACAGACACAAAAAGATTGAAATAATCACCTGCATCCTATCAGATCACCACGGACTAAGGCTGGTCTTTAATAATGACAGAACCAAGGGAAAACCCACATCCATGTGGACACGGAACAATGCTCTACTCAATGATGACTTTGTCAAGGAAGAAATAAAGAAAGAAATTAAAGACTTTCTAGAATTTAATGAAAATGAGAAAACATCATACCAGAACTTGTGGGACTCCATGAAAGCAGTGCTAAGAGGAAAACTCATAGCTCTACAAAAAGAAATTGGAGAGAGCACACATTAACAACTTGACAGCACACCTGAAAGCTCTAGAACAAAAAGAAGCAAATACACCCAAGAGGAGTAGGCGTCACGAAATAATAAACTCAGGGCTGAAATCAACTGAGTAGAAACAGAAAGAACTATACAAAATATCAACAAAACCAGGAGTTGGTTCTTTGAGAAAATCAACAAGATAGATAAACCCTTAGCCAGATTAACCAGAGGGCACAGAGACAGTACCCAAATTAATAAAATCAGATCTGAAAAGGGAGACATAACAACGGAAACTAAGGAAATTCAAAAAATCATCAGATCCTACTACAAAGGCCTATACTCAACAAAACTGGAAAATCTGGATGAAATGGACAATTTTCTAGACAGATACCAGGTACCAAAGTTAAATGAGGAGCAAATAAACCATCTAAACAGTCCGATAACCCCTAAAGAAATAGTAACAGTCATTAAAAGTCTCCCCACCAAAAAAGCCCAGGACCAGATGGTTTTAGTGGAGAATTCTATCAGACCTTCAAGGAAGACCTAATACCAATTCTCTTCAAACTATTCCACAAAATAGAAACGGAAGGAACACTACCCAATTCGTTCTATGAAGCTACAATCACACTCATACCTAAGCCTCACAAAGACCCAACAAAGAAAGAGAACTTCAGACCAATCTCCCTCATGAATATTGATGCAAAAATACTCAATAAAATTCTAGCAAACCGAATCCAAGAACACATCAAAACAATCATCCATCATGATCAAGTGGGCTTTATCCCAGGAATGCAGGGATGGTTCAATATACGGAAATCTATCACTGTAATCCACTATATAAACAAACTCAAAGAAAAAAAACCACATGATCATCTCACTAGATGCTGAGAAAGCATTTGAGAAAATTCAACATCCCTTCATGGTAAAAGTGTTGGAAAGATCAGGAATTCAAGGCCCATACCTAAACACAGTAAAAGCAATATACTGCAAACCAATAGCCAACATCAAACTAAATGGAGAGAAACTTGAAGCATTCCCACTAAGATCAGGGACTAGACACGGCTGCCCACTCTCTCCCTACCTATTCAATATAGTACTGGAAGTCCTAGCCAGAGCAATCAGACAACAAAAAGAAATCAAAGGAATACAAATAGGACAGGAAGAAGTCAAAATATCACTATTTGCAGATGATATGATAGTATACTTAAGTGACCCCAAAAACTCCTCCAGAGAACTCCTAAACCTGATAAACAACTTCAGCAAGGTGGCAGGTTATAAAATCAACTCGAACAAATCAGTAGCCTTCCTCTACATGAAAGATAAACAGGCTGAAAAAGAAATTAGGGAAATGACACCCTTCACAATAGTCACACATATTATAAAATACCTCGGAGTGAATCTAACAAAGCAAGTGAAAGATCTGTATGACAAGAACTTCAAGTCTCTGAAGAAAGAAATTGAAGAAGATCTCAGGAAATGGAAAGATCTCCCATGCTCATGGATTGGCAGGATTAATATAGTAAAAATGGCCATCTTGCCAAAAGCAATCTACAGATTCAATGCAATCCCCATTAAAATACCAACTCAATTCTTTACAGAACTAGAAAGAGAAATTCTCAAATTTATTTGGAACAACAAAAAACCCAGGATAGCAAAAACCATCCTCAACAATAAAAGAACTTCTGGAGGAATCTCCATCCCTGACCTCAAGCTGTACTACAGAGCAATAGTGATAAAAACGGCCTGGTATTGGTACAGAGACAGGCAGGAAGATCAGTGGAATAGAGTTGAAGACCCAGAAATGAATCCACACAACTATTGTCATTTAATCTTTGACAAAGGAGCTAAAACCATCCAGTGGAACAAGGACAGCATTTTCAACAAATGGTGCTGGTTCAACTGGAGGACAGCATGCAGAAGAATGCAAATCGATCCATTCCTATCTCCTTGTACAAAGCTCAAGTCCAGGTGGATAAAGGACCTTCACATAAAACCAGACACACTGAAACTAATAGAAGAGAAAGTGGGGAAGACCCTCGAATACCTAGGCACAGGGGTAAAGTTCCTGAACAGAACACCAATGGCCTATGCTCTAAGATCAAGAATTGACAAATGGGACCTCATAAAATTGCAAAGTTTCTGTAAGGCAAAGGACACTGTCAATAGGACAAAACGGCAACCAACAGATTGGGAAAAGATCTTTACCAATCTCACATCTGATAGAGGACTAATATCCAATATATACAAAGAACTCAAGAAATTAGACTCTAGGCAACCAAATAACCCTATTAAAAAATGGAGTAAGGAGCTAAACAAAGAATTCTCAACTGAGGAAATGCGAATGGCCGAGAAGCACCTAAAGAAATGTTCAGCATCCTTGGTCATCAGGGAAATGCAAATCAAAACAACCCTGAGATTCCACTTCACACCAGTCAGAATGGCTAAAATACAAAACTCAGGTGATAGCAGATGCTGGCGAGGATGTGGAGAAAGAGGAACACTCCTCCATTGTTGGTGGGATTGCAAGATGGTGCAACCACTATGGAAATCAGTCTGGCGGTTCCTCAGAAAATTGGACATATCACTACCTGAGGACCCAGCTATACCACTCCTGGGTATATATATCCAGAAGATGCTCTAACACATAACAAGGACATATGCTCCACTATGTTCATAGCAGCTTTATTTATAATAGCCAGAAACTGGAAAGAACCCAGATGCCCTTCAACAGAGGAATGGATACAAAAAATGTGGTACATTTATACAATGGAATATTACTCAGCTATTAAAAACAATGAATTTGATAAATTCTTATATAAATGGATGGAACTAGAAAATATCATCCTGAGTGAAGTAACCCAATCACAAAAGAACGTACATGGTATTCACTCACTGATTATTGGATTTTAGCCCAGAAGCCTGAAATACCCAAGATTCAACTCACAGACCACATAAAGCTCATGAAGAATGATGACCAAATAAGGGAGCCTTCAGTCCTTCTTAGAAGGAGTAACAAAATACTCAAGGGTGCAAATATGGAGACACAGTGCAGGACAGAAACTGAAAGAGGGACTGTCTACAGACCATTCCACCTGGAAATCCATCCTATGTGCAGTCACCAAAGGTAGAGGTTGATGTGGATGTCAGGATGTACATGCTGACAGGAGCCTGATATAGCTGTCTCCTTAGAGGTCTGCAAGAGTCTGACATACTCAGAGGCAGATGCTCACAGCTAACCATTAAACTGAGCATGGGGTTCCCAATGGAGAAGATAGAGTGAAGGCAGAAGGAGTTGAGAGGATTTGCGACACCATGAGGAAAGCAACAATCCCAATCAACCAGAGCCCCCAGGGTCTAAACCACCAGCCTGGGAGCGCTTAGGGAGGG
>JAJTUV010004958.1:0-13696 GCA_021653895.1 Mastomys natalensis
TTAAAAATTTCAAAAAAAGAGAAATTTATACAAAAGAAAGATGGAAAACTACAGTAATATTATACCACAAAAAGGATAGTATATGCTTACAGTGAAGATCACAAATAAAATAGACACAGAAAAGTTGAAACAAAGAATTCTAAAAGAATCATTAGGGGGGAGTTTAGCAACCTTCACAAGAACTTAGGAGAAACTTCAATGAGATAAGGAAGGCAAAATGAACAAAACTGGAAGTTTATCAAATCAAGAGGAAAAGAGAAAAGAATGAAGAGGAAGAAAGCATAGTCTTTTGCTAGAATATCAGTAGACCGTATATCATAAAAGGAACTAGTAAAGGAGGGAATAAAGTAGAAATGAGGAAAAGATAGAATAAAAATGAACAAGATATAAAGTTTTAAAAAATACACTGTGACAAGTACAGTTTAGTCAAATAACTATAAATTTCTATGCATTTGCTCTCTCCAATTTGTTTCTTTCAGCTCCAAGATTTCAATGTATTTATCATTAACATATTCAAGGTGAATATAAAAATTTGATAACTTTTAAATGATCACACAATTATACATGGGGGAATAAATTCATGTTACCCTTTGTATACCATGGTAATTGTAAGCAATTACAATATTTCATTCTTAAAAAGCAGTGAAAAGGCATATACTAATTTAGATTTCAAAATATATATACATATTTAGAAATACCAGATCACATATTTTAAACAATTTATTGTTGGTTAAAAATGAACTAGAACTTTTTGAAATATTAGATACAATTCAAATTATGAAAATTAAGGACAAAAATTAGTTTAGTATCATCAACTTTTCAAAGAATTCAAAAAGCTTCAAGAATAAAACAAAGAGCTCAATGAAATTAAGAAGAAATAGGTTAAGGATTAGAAAAGCTTAAGTGGTGCTCAAGAAAATACAAACACAAGACTGATAGAAATGTATAAGGCAATCCAATAATAGAGAACAAACTTAAGTCAGGAGATAGAAACATTCAAGAAGATTCAAGCTGAAATAACATCGACTTGAAAACCCCAATAGCTCAACTAGAAACCTCAAAGGAAAACCTCATAAAGAATCAAGCCAAATAGAGAAAAGCAGATCTTGAAAATAAAGGATCTAGACTAAATAAGCTAGGACAGTGACGATGAGAACATTTTTAAAAACATAGGAAAGGAGCACATAGGAAATGTGTGACACTATGACAAAATCTTTGAAATTAATAGACACAGATGAAGAATCTCACATCATGACATAGACCAGATGTTCAACATGATCATAGAAGAAAACTTCCCCAAAGAAAAGATAAACTCATATAAATAAAAGACGTAAACAAACACCAACAAGACAAGACCCTAAAAAAATTTCCATGACATATACTTAAACCGCTATCAATACATATCAATAAAAGTGTATGGAGAGCTATAAAAGCTATGTGAAGGGCAAATGTGATGTTTCCTATCACTTCTCTAGTATGTTGCATCCCAGAAGGGGAGATCATATCTGTTCCATTTGTCATAATTATAGTAGTAGTTTCACTGCAAATAGTAAATTCTTTAAAGAAGGAATGTTCTGGCTACTTTTATGTTAACTCAATACAACTTGAATCTGTTGGGACTAGGAGACCTCCATTGAGAAAATGTCTCCACCAGATTGTCCACATGTGGATATGGGCAAGCTTGTAGAGCATGATCTTGATTGATGATTAGTGTTGGAGAGTCCAGCTTACTGGGGTAAGTGTCACCCCTGAGATGGTGGTCCTGAGTACTATATTAAAGTACTCTGAGTAAGGCCTGAGGAGCAAGCCAATAAGCAGCACTCCTCATAGCCTCTACATCAGTTTTGTGTCCAGTTTCCTGTTCCGTTTGAGTTCCTGACTTCAGTGATAAACTGCGATACAGAAATGTAAGTGAAATACACTCTTTCCTTCATAAGTTGCAATTAAAAACCCCTAAGAGACAGAGCTACATGGTTTTGGCAGCTGCTGAGAAAAGGAAGAGTCAACCTTTTTTTTTTTTTTTTTTCAGGGATAAGTTCTATGGAAGTAGGTTGCCCATGCCCCAGTGAGCCACCCTTATAACCATGTAAATATGGGAAACATTAATTGGACTCAGTATGTTAGAAAGATAGATGATAGATAGATAGATAGATAGATAGATAGATAGATAGATAGATAGATAGATAGACAGATAGATAGATGTGCATGAAAAAGAAGATATGAATTTTAGAGAGAGATGAGAGGAGAATATAGGAAGAGTTGAGGAAAAGGAAGGGAGAGATATGATAAAAGTGCATTGTATACGTGTATGAAATTCTTTTTAAAAGACACCATTCCCCTAAAAATGGCTTAGGCAATAGATTATTGTGCCATACTACTGTATCACATGGGATATTTAACTACAACAATTTTATGTAAATAACCTATGCTTTGAATTGTGTTATAGTAATTAGAGGGCTTTTTTTTAGATCATTGTTTTTCTTCCTCTCTCCAATGTTACAATATAAAAAATGTGTGAATGGGTTGCCATATCAACTTCAAAGTGTTCCTAAGATGGGATATGGGATGCTTTTATTGAAAGTGTGTCATCAAATTGTTCAAAAGCCAATTCCTTTATCTCCTCTTTTCTTTGCTCTTATTCTCGTAAATCTTTTCTTAGAATGCTGCAGTGGAAATGAACTAGCATAGAAGTCAGCAAACTCAAGATCTAGTTTTAGCCTTGCCCTTAACTGGCTGTGTGATCTTGGTTAAGAAACTGACCTGTAAAGCTCAGATTCCTAAGCTACACAATATGGAAGTAATTTTTAATTTCCTTCCCTTCTTTAATATTATGACAATCTGTGATTTTTCTGCCCCGACTTTCTTCATTCTTCTTTCTGTAAAGCCTTCCACCTATGACCTAATGTTTAGGAAATGCACGCTTTTTGAAGAAGAAAATGCTATATAAATAAATGTGACCAATAATGTAAATAGTGAAGAAGAATGATAACACTTCCAGACATAATGGGAAAGCATATTCTTCCTCTGAGAGCACAACTGCATACAAAAGAAGTTGAATTATTAAAACTAACTTCCCATTATTCCCAAATCTGCTAGAATTCAATAAAGAAATGTCCTTATAAAGTTAATACAGAGTCTTCAACTTATTTATTCTATATGCAAAATATATTGAAGTTATGAGAACTTTGGTGATTTAAAGCAATATTCACATAAAGGCACTGAGAAAACTAGAAGTGAACTGAAATCATGCCTGACATTTCACAGAATTTTTTTTTTTAATGGAAAAAAGTTCATAGGTCTGGCCTGTCACACCATGTAATGGAAATTAACTCTAAAATAACTAATTTAGTGCAAAGAATGTTTTCCATTTCAAATAAAATTGAATAAATTAATAAAATTACAGAAAGACATATTTTGTTCATGCTTACATTAGAACATGAACTGATAGGTTTTATGTGGCTTAGTGTTTTAAAACTTACTTGTTCTAGAAGCTGAAGAGCTCTCAAATAAATTTTCGTAGTAAATTATTAGTTAAATTTTGCATAACTGTTGCTAAAAATATGTGTAGATATGAAAAAGGAAGACATTTTCTTTTCTGTAAGCCCAGAATATATGGAATGCAAAGGATATATCCACTTTAAATAATGCTTTACAGTCTCTTTACCCCCTAAATAATGATAAATGACAGCCTGTAAAAATTATATCCAAATGTTGACGTCTGGGGAACAGATGATAATTGTATAAGAAGAATGGGCTATTGGAGAATGGTGATTGACAGCAAAGGTCAGAATGTGGAGAGCATGTGTTAGGCTCCTTCAGATCCTAGGGAGATGCTGACAGCTCACTCTGCAGTTTACTTCTTTCTTACCCCAAGAAGCAATTTAGAATGGATGAGAAATTTTCTCAACTTAGGAAGCCCAATTGAAAAGTTGTTTTTCTCCAGGATTATAAAAGTTTTCTGGTCTTTATGGAGCATTAAAGCAAACCTGAAGGAAAAGTGCTTGAATGACGTCCAGTACATTTAATTTTAAAATAGTATGCTTATATAGCAAATGATACTTATCTAGTTCTTGGCGTGCATGTGGTTCCAAGTGGAAAGATATATCAAAAGTTCATTAGAAGTACACTCTTGGTTTAAAATATTTAATGATAGCAGTCCATTACATTAACTACCTGGCCTCTTCATTTGACCATGCTTCAGTGAGTATATGGACAAAACAAATTGGACTTGGTGTGTTTTTTAATTTTTTCTTCTATTTTTTTGAGGGGGAGTGGTATACCTGAGAGGACTGAGAAGTAAGTGTGATAGTGGTGCAATATGCAATATTCCCACATAATCAGTAAACATTATTATTGGAAATGACATAAAATAAAATATTCCATGATAGATCTCAGAAGAGCAATAAAATAATATAAAATATAGAATAACTTTGCTACAAGACTTGTACATAATAAGCATTCATTAGATGTGTAATTAGATTAGTAATGAGACATAAAGTAAAATTATGAAATTTTAACCCTTTAGCATTAATATTTATGCTCTACTTATTAAAAGCTAAAATGTTAAATGTAATAGAAGAGTCTGCTCATACCACTACTCCTAAGTCTCATTTTTTTTCCTTTCTTTTTTATTGGATATTTATTTGCATTTCAGATGTTATCCCTTACCCCATTCCCCCCACCACCTCAGCCCAGGAACACCCTATTCTTTACCCCTTCCTCCTGCTTCTAGGAGAATGTGTCCACCCCTCTCCCACTTACCCACCCTCAAATTCCCCCCATACTGGGCGTCCAGCCTTCATGGGACCAAGGATCTCCTCTCCCATCTAGCCCAACAATGCCATCCTCCCCTACATATACAGCTGGAGCTATGGGGCACTCCCTATGTGCTCCCAGGCTGGTGATTTAGACCCTTGGAGCTCTGGTTGGTTGGTATTGTCTACTTCGGTGACTGCACATGGGATGGATACCCAGGTGGAACAGTCTCCAGACAGCCCCTCCTTCAGTTTCTGTCCCACACTGTCTCCATATTTGCTCCCTTGAGTATTTTGTTACTCCAATATCTAATTATACAAAGAACTTAAGAAATTACACTCCAGACAACCAAATAACCCTATTAAAAAATCGAGTACAGAGCTAAACAAAGAATTCTCAACTGAGGAAGCTCAAATGGCCGAGAAGCACCTAAAGAAATGTTCAGTATCCTTAGTCATCAGGAAAATGCAAATCAAAACAACCCTGAGATTCTACCTCACACCAGTCAGAATGGCTAAGATTAAAAACTCAGGTGATAGCAGATGTGGAGAAAGAGGAACACTCCTCCATTGCTGGTGGGATTGCAAGCAGGTACAACCACTCTGAAAATCAGTTTAGCGGTTCCTCAGAAAAGTGGACATAGAACTACCTGAGGACTCAGCTATACCACTCCTGGGCATATGCCCAGAAGATGCTCCAACATATAACCAGTACATATGCTCCACTATGTTCATAGCAACCTTATTTATAATAGCCAGAAGCTAGAAAGAATCCAGATGTCCTTCAATAGAGGAATGGATACAGAAATGTGGTACATTTACACAATGGAGTATTACTCAGCTATTAAAAACAATGAATTCGAGAAATTCTTAGGTAAAATGAATGGAACTAGAAAATATCATCCTGAATGAGGTAACCCAATCACAAAAGAACACACATGGTATTCACTCACTGATAATTGGATATTAGCCCAGAATCTCGCAATACCCAAATTGCAACTCACAGACCACATGAAGAAGGAAGACCAAAGTGTGTGTGCTTTGGTCTTTCTTACAAGGAATGACAAAATATATAAGTCTCATTCTTATTATCTTCATTAATAACTTTGGTGTTAATAAAATGGCTAGCAGTTAACAGCAGTATTGCACTTCAAAGGACCTGGGTACTGTTCTGAGCACCCACACTAGGCTACTCACAAACATCTGTAACTCCAGTTCCAGGAAATCTGATGCCCTCTTCCATCTTTGTGGGCACCTTAAATCATCAAGTGGCACCTAAAATCTCACACAGGCACAAACATATACACTTAATTTAAAATAAATATTTTGAAAATATAATCTCTTTATTAGCTTGATGTGTATCCTTTTAGAACCAATCCAATGAATTTAGAGATATTTAAATGTACCCTACAACTAGGCATGTGTATGTATAGGTGAAAGGAAAGGATCCACTACTGGCATAAGGTATGATCCCGATCAGGTATCTAATATGGGGAAGAGGGCATGTTTGTGTTTTTTCTGCAGGATGCTGAAGGAGCATGGTGGCTGCCAGAGCAACAGGTGAGACATGCTGATGCTGGACAAAGAATGATGCTGACCTGTGAGCTTGCTGAGAACTCTGACAATGGTGACTGGGAAGCTGTATTGGACATGTTCCCAACCTACCTTTGCTTACCTATACCCCAGATGGGACAAGCTGCCTTGACTCAAGTTTTTAGATCTTGTGGAACAGAGAATCAAAAAGAGAAGTTATAATGCCTCTTGTATTGTTATTAAATGTGACCAATTATTCAGACTCAATCATGGACTGGTCTAGAAATCAATCTAATATTGGAAATAACAGTCTTCATTTGGAAATCTGATTCTGAACATTTTCAGAGACATATATATTTGGAAGTTAGCTATAGTTCTCTATGATGTTATGTTAGCAAGAGATAAAGTTGGGGCAGGATCTGGGTTTCAAATAGATGTTAGCACATGTGTTAAGGCTCTTTAATTATCAAGTTAAATTTACTTTTGTTTCTTCTACACTATTTAATGTAAGTTGCATTGATTGTACACTTTCAAATTGTGTTAGTGTGTTGAAACCTGGCATATCTATTAAGGGGGTCTATTAATCAGCTTTTGTTTTATTTCCCTGAGTATTACAGAACCTTGATATTCTGAAAAAGCTAGCAAATACTGGAAGGGGTGAGTCAGTCTTTAAGCAGAAGCAAGAGGATAATGGGCTTGATTATTGCTGGTGTAACAATTTTAATTACATCAATTGCTAGCAACACTGCTTCTGCAATTGCTTTGACACAAGAAGTTAAGACAGCTACTTTTGTTAATCACTTAGCAAAAAAATGTTACTAACGTGTTGAGTATACAATAGGATTTAGATAGGCATTTGGAACAACAGATTGATGCTCTTTATCCTATTCAAATTATTGAAAGGAGGTTCAGAGTTTAAGAGTAAGAGCCATCTCGAGTGTCATGCCATATACTATTGGATTTGTGTTACTTTTAAAATTTACAAATGAGAGTCATTATAATTAGGAAAAAGTTTAAAGATACTTGCAGTGTATTTGGCATAATTCTAACAAATCTCTCCGTATTTTAACTTTGTATAGTGAGCTTATGAATTTAAAGAATGCTACTCTGTTGAGTGATGATGCAGCAGATACTGCTGATAAAATTATCCATGACCCGAGGTCAGTATTTCTATTTTGATCAGGCTTCAAGAATGGCATATATAGCTTGATCATGATAGCCCTTGTTTTCCTGGAATACTTTTATTCCTGCCACTTGTGTGGAAGCTTGTCTTTAACAACATCAACATGGTGGCAGCCAAAGTACATGACTTGAAACTGAAAATGGACCCCCAGACAGAGTTATTAAATTAACAGGCTGGCAAGTCAAGGACAGGTAAGATTCTGCACAGAGCCTTACCAACTTAAGACAGAAGTACATTGCTTTTGATAATGCATAATCTATGATGGGTAAGGAAGGCATTCTTGTCAGAACGACCTAAGACAGGCTCAGTTTTGTGTATGAAATAAAAAAGGGGAAGTTGTGGAGAGCTTTTGGGGCTGCTTGGCAAGAATCTGACATTGGCCAAGGATAAGGAAATGGGCTGATTGGCAATAATCTGACATTAGGATAGAATAAAGAAGTAATTTCAGGCAGGAATGTAAATCTTGGGCTAGAACAGGGAAGTAGGCTTAGATATTTTGGTCATCCTGATAAGCCCTTAGAAATAGTGATCAAGGGAGTGATCACAGGACTTTGTTGCCTTGCTTGTTCAATATTTGTATTTATTGTCTTGCTTGTTCCTTGACAAAGAAAAGTAACAATGAGTACTCAGTAACATGGTAGACAAAGGGGAAACTCTCCTTTAGCAGTTAGGTTTCCAAAATTCACAGATAAGGAATCTAGTCCTCTGTGAAAATGTAGTTTAAGATAGGAGAGTGGAGATAGGAGAGTGGTGATCTGTACTACAAGCAGGCACTGGAGAAGCATTTCTTGTACATTTTAGCTTGCCTACTGGGGCCATGAGAGGGGAGTCAAATAACAGGACTCTTTCTGTCAAAATGGCCAAAAGTGAGTTGAGATGCAGATGCTCCAGACTTGTATATCTCCAGATTCTGATAACCCTTCTTCACTGACTGCTTAACCATCCCCAAAGTAAGTGTGGATCCAGAAAACTGTTGGGATTTGGATGCCAGTGTGTGGATGCAGATCTACACATGGGAAGAGCATACTCTTACACAGAAGCAGAGTTTTGTTTCTCTTGGAAGTTGCAGATTAACTTATGTGATGAAATAATATGTAATAAAACTGGAGCTGGCAGAAGGTTTGGAGGAGCTGAGGAGGATTGCAACCTTATAGGAAGAACAACATCAGCTGGCTGGACCACCCAGTGCTTTCAGGGACTAGACCACCTGGACGTGTACAGGGAGTGATCCATGGATCTAGATACATAGGTAGCTGAGAATGGCCTAGTCTGACATCAATGGGAGTGGAGGTCCTTGGTCCTGTGGAGGTTTGATGCTCCATCATAGAGGGATACTGGAGCGGTGGGGTGAAAGAGTTTAGGTACATGGGTGAGCACTCTCATAGAGGCAAAGGGGAGGGAGGAGAGGAGGTTGTAGGAAGGGGGGGTTGTGGAGAGGTAACTTGGAAATGGGATATCATTTGAGGTGTAAACAAATGGAATTATCAATTAAAAATTGAAAGGACTATAAAATTTTAGTCATTGTCTTTAAAGTCTACAATTCTCTATCTGCTTCCTTCAGTGTAGACTTAAAAATGTCTGACTTACATTTTTACTTGTAATCATTCCTTGATATCAGTTCCTTATTTCAAAATCTAATCCAGTCACATATTTTTTTCATTTTATTTTGCTTTGACCTGTTCTTTCACAATACTTACATTTTCAGTCTTCTATTATGTGAAAAAAAACCCATCTTACCATATCTCTCCTGTGGAATCAAGAATTATCCTTGCTAGAGGGTTTTCTTTTCCTCCATTCCCTCTTTCTCCTCCTTCCATCTTCTCATCTTCTTTCTTCTTTTCTTCCTGTCTTTTGTATTTCTATCCCTTTGTTGACTAATGTTTAGGAATGCAAGTTGTTTAACTCCTTTAGTGTGTGTCAACTCCTTTCCTGAGATCCACAGTTGAAGAGCAATTTAAAATGCACATATCCCCATATAGAGCTATGCTTTTGATGAAGATTTCCTCTAAGACAGTTCTATGGAGCTGTAACCACACAGTTACAGTTCTTAATCAAAATTCCTGGCATCCAGACACTTAGAACAGAGAAACAGCATGAACTACCAATGTGTGTTGCTACCAGATAAATTTTTGGTTTTCTTTTTAAACTCCATATACTTTATTCCGTGTTCAATGAGCAATACAGTATGGTCTTATGAGACCTGCAATTTTGGCTTATATAAAAGAAATATTGATATAAATAAAAGGAAAGGAAATGGTCTCTGCTGCCTTAGTATGTGGAGTTTATAGAATAGAAGAATATGTTTATAAATATTTTGTATATGACCTGGGAACAGAAAGTGAGGAAGAATAAGCAAATAACTATGTATAGATAGGTTTATTCGGGAGTACACTGTGATATTAAAATGAGTCAAATGCAGGACACCAAATAGCATTTGTTCTCATTAATGTGTGAAATTAATAAATGTTTGTCTCATAGAATAAGATACTAGAAGCATGGTTACCATGGATGGACATTGACATTAATGGCCATGAACATCAACACTGACCCCTGCTACTGCATAAACATGGACCCAAACATGGCTTTCAGCAGCAGCTCAGGCTAGGACCTTACCATAGCTCCAAATAGTGGTGTTGGCTACTTACAACAGGCTACTCCTTTCCAACCCCCAATCTTCAGTTCTTTCTCTCTTCATAATGCCCAAGCTCCACTTCTCTTTCCTATCTGTTTACCACATACTTACACATAGTGGTAGTTCCCTCTGCAGGCTGGCTACATGCTGGCATTGCCTGGATGACAAACTTGGCAGCAAGCAGGTATCTATGGCTTATATGTGTGCGAGAGTGCAGGACTGTGGATTATATGGCAGTCTGCAGGGCTCTGCCTTTCTCCTCCTTTGCTCCCTGGATTTGATTTAATTTGTTATGATTTTTGTGTCCTAGGCATAAAACAGCTTTGGCTATTGTGGTGGTTTGAATATGCTTGGCCCAGGGAGTGGCACTATTAGGAGACATGGCTTTGTTGGAGTGGGTGTGGCCTTGTTGGAAGAAGTGTATCACTTTAGGGGTGGGTTTTAATACCCTTCTCCTAGCTACTTGGAAGAGACAGTCTACTCCCTGCTTCCTTTAGATGAAGATATAGAACTCTCAACTCCTCCAGTGCCATGCCTTCCTGGTCACCACCATGGTTCCCAGCATGATAATAATGAACTGAACTTCAGAACCTATAAGACAGCCCCAACTAAATGCTGTCTTTTTCAAGAGTTGCCTTGGTCATGGTGTTTCTTCACAGCAATGGAAACCCAAACCAAGACAGCTACCAAGACAGGTATCAAACTAGTATGAACAAAGGGCTGCCATCTACTCTGCCCTTGACTGATACAAGAAAAACCACCACCAACAAGGTGTCTCTTTGCTTCTTTGACCATTGCAGTAGGAGGGTGGTGGAGCACTGGATGGGACAACACATGACTATTTTATGTGTGCTTATATTTCTGATAAAACAAGCTAATAAGTAATCTTTATTCAACACATTAATTTATATGTAAAATATTTAAAATCTGCTTTTAGTTATTTGAAATACACAATTTAAAATGATTTGTGTTGTTGAGAAAGAATTATATACATATGCCTTGTCATATATATGCATATGTACTGATATACATCTATAAATGGATTAAATACACATTTTTCCTTCAGTCTTGAAGTGATTCATAGCTTCTTTAATTTTACAACAAAGTTGTTGGCTTGGTGAAAGAATAGTGTTATAAAGTAAATAATTGAAGCAGTAGAGTAACAATGAATGTGCTGAAGTGAGAACAGGGAAATTGTCACCCTCCAAAGGAGTAGGTTACACTAATTAACAGTTCATCTCTCAAGCACAGAATTCTATTATGCAGACTTACATAGAATGGTAAATTAAATCATCTTCAGTATCTCAATGATATTGTAACTTACATCATTTGTCTGTCTCTTAGCTGTTTTTTATTAACTTAGCTATCTTTCTATTGAGTTTGCATAATTTCAATACACTTAGAAAATAAGACCATTGTTCTTTATAATCTTCTCTAGACAAATGCAATTTACTTCTAGGATTAGAGTAGATTAATGTTAGAAAAAATTTTAAAAATATTGTGTATTATGAATATAGCTATTTAAAATATTATTTTATTATTATAAAATAATAAGTTCAATATTTGATACAAAGGAATTTTACAAAGTTGAACTTCTAATCCTGACCACAAAATTTAATAATAAAATTTACATGATGTGCCAGGGACCTTTATGAAGAAAAATTTAAGATTTACATGGGATCAGTTTTTAATGAAATTTGACAGAATGAAAAGAAATTTTATTTTCCTTGGGTAGAAAGTGAAAAGTATTGCATTTGTTAAAAGCCATAAATTATCTTTGAATTATCCTATAAATTAATTATGATATTATGAAAAAGATCTACCAATTAGGGGGTGAGAATTATATAATGAGATTCATATAGAAAATTATATACATACATGTCTTCATTAGGGTTTTACTACTGTGAACTGACACCATGACTAAGGCAACTCTTATAAAGACAACATTTAATTTGGGCTGGCTTACAGGTTTAGAGGTTCAGTTTGTTATCATCAAGGCAGGAGCATGGCAGTGTCTAAGCAGGCATGGTGCAGGAGGAGCTGAGAGTTCTACATCTTCATCTGAAGGACGCTAGGAGAAGACTGGCTTCCACATGATTATGAGGAGGGTCTCATTGCCCACCCCCACAGTGACACACTTCCTTCAACAAGGCCACACCTACTCCAACAAGGCCATAATTTCTAATAGTGCCACTCCCTAGTTCAAGCATATCAAAACCACCACAATACAATAACAACAAGGTTTTCATTAATAAAACACTGTGCATGTATAACTTACATTCTCTGTTTTATATCACTCTGCTACTGCTATATGGATAAACAGAAAAGGTTAGAGATTATAGCCTATTTTAGGTCCAAAGAAAAGTTTAAAAAATAAATATAATTGCCTTGATTTGGATACAGTTTGTTCCCCAGCTGTTAATATGTGCAACATTTGCTCCTTGTGGTGACAGTGTTGAGGTGATGAGAATAAGTAGAAAGTGATGGTGGTTCATCCCTCATGAGTGCACTGTTAGCATGTGAGACTTGGGGAGATCTCATAATTAGTTTCTGCGACAGTAGATAGAGACATAAGAACAATGCTAGTCCCACTGTTTTGTTCATTTACTAAAATACATGGCCGTTCTGCAGACAGACAGTTCCCTGACTGTCTTGTGCAAGTTTCATGCAGATAGAGGGCCTTCTCTAAAATACTGACACCAGCTCGAGATTCCATAGCTAGAGGGATTATAAGACAAACTACTTCTTAATGTAATATGTTTCAGTGATATTGTTTTAGCAACAAAAAATGAATTAACAATGCAGAAAACATTTCAAATTGGTAGAATTAAGATAATAGAATTAATAAATTACATCTTTTCACCACATTTTCATAAACTCCCTTGGGCCTCATCTATAAAAGTACTAAGCTCACTCATGAGAACTTCATACTTGTTATCTAATTGCCTCCCAAATATCCACTTATTATTGTGTCACATTGCTTCAGTATATGAATGCCAGGTGGATAAAATTCTTTACTCAACCACTCATTAAAGTCAAGGGAAAACTAGAATAAACCACTAGAAAAATGTATATTTCCAATAAACATAAGTATCCTTTTTTTACTTTAAATGAATCCAAGTAAAATAGCAATATAATCCTGTATTCTATCAGATTGGCAACCATTTAAATGTTTGATTTACCACCACATCCTTTTCATCAAGTCATCAAAAATGTTAAAGTAAAAGTTGTACACCTTTAAAAATAGTAGTTATAAGAGAAAGATAGAGCTTGGCTTGTAGAATATTTGTCTGTTATGTCCAAGCCTAGGGTTTAGAACCCAGTGCCACAAACAGCAGATATGTCAACAGATTTTTTAAGTATTTATTTTATATATGAATATATCTGAGTATATATGTGAATAGTGATGTAATTGCTCATGAAGGCCAAAAGAAGGCATTGGATTCTCTGGAGCTAGAATGACAGGTGGTTGTAAGTCATCTAATTTGGGTGCTAGGAACTGAACTTGGGACCACTGGAGAAGTAGCAAGTAGCCTTAACCATTTAGACATCTCTCCAGCTCTAAAGAAATTTATCCATACATAGGCTCAATGA
>JAJTUV010004959.1:0-13543 GCA_021653895.1 Mastomys natalensis
GGGACCATTTTCTTTTTTAAATTCTTACCTTGATTCCCTAAAAATTAATGTGCCCTAAACTTTTTAAGGGGTAAAATAATTCATTTTTTTCCCCTTTGGTTGTTGTCAGGATATCTTATCACAGTAACACCCCAATTTAAAAATAGGCCCCCTGACTGGATTCCCCCAAAAAAATTTTCCCGGGGGGTAGGCCCCCCTGAATTTTTTTTTGTATACACCCGTCAAAAAAAAATGACAACTTAAAAAAAGGGGCTTAACAAAACCCGTCCTGGTGACCTGTGTATATTTTTTTGCCCAATGCCAACTAATGTTTTTTTCCCCCATGAATGGAATGAAAAAAAAAATCTTTACTTTTGATGGGGCCCCAGCCCCAAAAATTGATTTTTTTTTGGGGAACTAGTAGAAAAAAATTCTAACAACAAAAATGATTTGAAAAAATTTTAGGAAAAAACTTTACATCAGGAATTTGATAAATTGTTTTTTATGGGGGGGGGCTTATTTTGGGGTAAAATGGAGATAAAAAGGGTTTATTTTTTGGGTCGTTCCCCCCTTACCCTTTTTTAAAAGGGTTCTGGGAATTAAAAAGGGGGTTTATCAGGTTTCACAAAAAAGGGGCTTTTCCCCTTTTTATTCATCTCTGGGGTTTTTATTCGGGGATTTTCGGGGCTTTTAAATCCCTTTTTGTCAGTGATTTGTCATTTCTGCAGCCAACAAACCATTTAAAAACCCACGGGGGAAACCCAAACCGGGGGATCTTTGTAAAAAGTTTCCCCGAAATTTGGGGTTTTTATCAGGCTCCATGATAAAAAACAAAAAAAATGGTTTTTGATTTTTTTTGTAATTTTAAGGGAAATTTTTAGTGAGGGGGGAAAAATTTTTGGGGGGTATGGGGGTTCTATTTTGCTTTTTCCCCTCCCCCAAGACAGCAATTAGGTATTTTAATTTTTTTTTTTTTCCAGAAACTAAAGATCCCGAAGTATACGTTATTATTAGAGAAAAAAAAAAAAACAGAGGATGCAATCTTAAGCAACCTGTGTTTACGGGGTTATGTTGTCCCCCCGATAAAAGAGAATTTGGGGGTTTTTTTTTTTTTTCATTTTATAAGGAAAAAAATTTTCCTCATTGATGCGGGGTTTTTTTATCAAATAAACCCCGGGAATCCTTTTTTTAGTCTATATACCTCCCCCGGGCTGCTTTTTAGAAATGCCCCCATTGCCCCTTTAACTGTTGGGGGAAAAACCTAAAATAAAACACTGGGGAAAACCTAAAAAAGGAGGTTCCCCCACCCTAATTTATGCTTATCTTGGATTTAAAAAGTAAAACCCCCTTTTTCCCCCAAAAAGGGGAAAATACCATCTTTGGCCTCACAAAAAACCATCAACTATATATTCACAGAAAACTGATAAGGTCTGACTGATAAAAAACAAAAAGGGGAGTTTTTTCCTTAACCCCTTTTTTCCAGAAGGAAAAATTTTGGTAGTTGCCCCCCGGCCCCATTTTTTTGGAAAAAGGGTTTTCTTGTACCCTTTTAAAAAAATATGGTTCCCCAAGAACATTGTCACCCCAAAAATTTTGGGTTTTGGTAGGGGGTCTGGGGTTTAGAATGCGAGGGTGTGTTGGGGGGGAGACAGTGTCGCTTAGATAGGTGGAATTGGAGGGAGCTTATTTAAATTCCCCGGGAACCCCTTCAGACAAAGGGAAAAGGGGTTATGGGGTTTTTAAAAATCGGAATTTTTTTTCAAATTTTTCCCTTTTTAAATTAAAAAATTATTTTGGAAAAACCCTTCTTTCCCCCTTTAAAAAAAAAAAGTTTTTTTTTGAAAAAGAGAAAAGGGGAAAGGGAAGTCGGGGGAAAACAAAGCCTTAAAGTTCTTGGGGTTTTTAAAAGTTTGACCAAAGAAAAAAAAAAAAAAAAAGTTTTAAAATTTTCCCCCCCCTCCCCCCCCCCCCCCAAAACCCCAAAAATTAAAAAACCCCCCCCCCCCCCCAAAAAAACCCCCCCCCCCCCCCCCCCCCCCCCCCTAACCCCCCCCCCCCCCCCCCCCCTACCAAACCTGGAATCACATTTTTTCAGTTAAGGAATATGTAGCGTGGGAGGCAGATATGCATTGATATGTCTAGAAATCTCTGGTGAAGGCCCCTCACCTCCACCATCGGATGTATCAATATACTTCTTCAGATTTTATTTTACACATTACCCTGGTTGATACAATTAATTATCTTGGGTTTCAAAGAAGTTCATAACTTGCCTGCCTTTCGTAGAGTGGGCTGACCAGCACATGGGGACATTTTAGTGCAACCAGCCTTAGTTCATCCAAGTTCCATCCAAAGTAGAGCAAATTATAGATATAGTTTATTACTGTTAAACGGGTTTAATAGGCTAGTTGTATGTACTTTCCAAGAACAACTGACAGACCTGGGTTAAATTTGCATTGTTTACCTTTAGTTAGTAAAGGTCAATGTCAGACTCAGGTCATTTCAGAAAATTAAAATTAGGACAAATCAGCCCCAGTGAAATTAAAACCCCTATTGGAAATAGAGACTAATCAAAAGGGACATACAAGGTTACAGGTCCTTTCCCGCAAAGGTAATAATCAAGAGGTCTTTCTTTCCCCAAGCAAAAGAAAAAGGGTGATATAAAAACATGATGTGAGGACAGGGATATGGAAATCAAAGATAAACAATGCATCCAGGCTCTTTCTTTATTTCTAAAGAATATTTAATTTCTTCTGGTAGCAGTATTTAAATCTAAAGTTATGAGAGTTGGTTGGAACCTGCACTTGGGAGGCTAAGGTTGGAAGGTTGGCCACCAGATTCAAGGTCATCTTGAGTAACTTCTAAAAATACAGAGCCAGTCAGGGTTGCACAGCAAAATCCTGCCTCAAAAAAACAAAGCAAAAAACAAACAAAACCAAACAAAGCCCACAACCCACAGACAAAAAATAGATAGGCAAAAAGTTGGCTAAAATTTCTTTTAAGCAGAAAAACCTACACATTTTTTATATGTAATTTATATTTTATAGGCTTTAACTTACTTATAATCAATGTGAGAATTTTAAATTAAATTTTGATTTGTGTTGCTTCCCTCTGGCTCTCCCTTCTTTTTTATTTGGCAACAAAAACACTTGCCCTAATAGTTACAAATTAAAAAAACTGAAAGAATATCAGGGCTTGATTTGTTTTCTTTGTTCTAGATTTTTTTTTTTTTTTTTAAAATTGATCTTTGTGGGGGTTGATGATCTCGCCAAAAATTCGTGCAAAATTTAGTAAAAAGGGTGCTAAATTAGATGCTTTTCCTTGTTGAAACCATGGAAAGGACTTACCATACTCAGAGAATATGTTCCCACATAAGCCATTGATCTTGGGCCATGTACTGTCAAAGAAGGGACATTTCAACTTTCTAGCATTTATACTCTCACAAAAACACACTCCCCTCTCGGTCATACAAAGTCTGTACCGGGGAATCTCAGCAGTTCTGGGAATTGGAAACTAAAGCCCCCAGTAGGGGTGATTTTTATATTTCTCCAGCCTGGTTAAGCCCCTATGGTTACTTGCTGGGTTACAGGCATCAGTCACCATATCTAGCATCTTTTCTCTTAGTCAAGATAACAGAACTTGTCTAAATTGTTCAGGAAAATGAGGTTGCCAATAATTCCCGACCTTCTGCGTCAGGCTCTTTACTAACTAATTGTCAAGCAACCAGCTGAGAAACAGGTAGGGAGAATTTCCCCGGTTCAAGGCTAACCTGATCTACACAGAGTTCTATGGTTTGTTTCCAAAAGTCTCTTATGTTTTGTTTCTACCAGATTGTTGAGAGCCAATGTTGTCGCTATTGGTCTGTTTCTTTCCTTCCTGTGACAGAGTTGGGAGGAGGACCATGATATCCTCAGACAAGAGGGCTTGGATACCACCACACCTGGTTGCAATACTAATTGTTTAAAAATCAGAGTATTGGACATTGAACAATTGAGTTATTTTTCTTCCTTTTAGTCTTGTACTATCTTAAATAAGCAGTCTTATTTGTACAAAATATTTCTAAAAGAATGACCCATGTGATCCCAAATTGTCCATTTGAAATTGTACCAGTTGACCTGATGATTCTGTGCTACATAAGTTAAATATGGTTTATTTATACATTTTTTTTAAAATAAATGATAAGAATCAGTTTGGTTCTTGCCCTTATAAAAAGGGGCAGAGAGAAACAACAAGAAAAAGACCTAAGTGATGAAGCCAAAGGCAGTAGGGCTTTTGGATCCAAGGTCACATTACTTTAAAGCAGAGAGACCCCTAAGACTGCTTGATTAGACCTTCGCTGAGATCACTGGTTTAGACCTGACCTGAGACTGCATGTCTCCCAGACCAGCATTGAGACTGCATCTCTCTCAGACGACAAAGGCAATCCAGTGGACTTTTCTACCTCTGAGAGGCAAATTTAACAATGAATAAACAAAATGTTCAAGGGCACAATGAAGACCTTCAGAAAGACCCTTAAAGGTTTTGAAACAGTGACCTACAGCAAGGATTGCATAAAAGTAGCCATTAGGTTCTTGGAAACCATTGGGGAGGAATGCCTGGAGTCTAGCCCATCCTCTCCTTCAGTTATGGAAATCTACCCTGTTGTGGGAGATGTTTAAATCTTGCTTCAATCTTGCTTTTCTTAATTAGCTGCTGTGTTCCCGACTAGCCTAGGCCTGCGGCTATGAGGCAGCGGCCATACCACCACTGACTCAGCTAGGGTGATCTGTCAGGCAGTCAGAGACACCAGCCCTGCCACTTACAAGATGCCAGCGTGGGGAGATGACTCTGCCAATCTTCCATGCTGTCTCCGCAAGGCTGGGCATTGCCCAGACCATCCTGCCATCCACAGGCCCTGTAGGAAAATGAGACTCTAATGCTTAAATATTAATCAAAGGCTTTTATATGCCCATACATTAGAGGTGTAACCCAATATCCAATGTAGATATACCAACTACTTTTGACTGCTAGAGACACATACACATCCGCTTCCATGTTCCCCTCTCTCTGGTCTCTCTCCTCTAACTCTTCCTCTTCCTTCTCCTCTTCCTCTCCTTACTTCTCCTCTTCCTCTCCTTACTCCTCCCACCTTAGCTCCTCCTATACCCCCAGCAAAACATGAGGAAATTTTAGAAGGCTAGATGTCTTTTATACCAGAAAGCAATAAAAATACAAGCAGATAACAAGCAAAAACATTGCCTAATGTCACAGAATGATACAATGGAGTCATCTTTCATATGAGTGACCCAAATAGTCTTGTCAGATGTTTACAGGTTTGCTTTCATGTCATGCTTTTAATCTCCTTACGAGGAGTAGGTACATTATAATTTATTATTAAAAAATCCAAATAAAACCCAGAACTAACTTTAAACCAAATAATTAGAGGCTCCAAGAGAACAATCTTAATTCAAAAGTCTCTGAAAGAAAAAGTTTGTAAAAGAAATGGTAGACATGATGACACTTAGCAGATTCTCCACAGAAGAATATAGGCATTCCCTTTCTTACAGATTGATGGTCTCTATTTCTGGTAGCATGAATCTTGATTGTATTTGGGTAAGATATCTACATTATATCATAGGCCATCATCACACACTTTGTGAACAAAGACTGACTGCATAGCCCTGTTAATACCAGCTACTTGGGTGGTTGAGGCAGTATTATTGAAAATTCAAGGCTAGCTTGAGTTATAAATTTGGTTCAAGGAAGCCTTGTCTCAGAATAAAAAGCAAACAAGAAAAAAAGATAAGGTTGGAAATATTGCTCAGTAGTAGAGTGGTTTGCTTAGCATGCACATGGTCCTAGGTTCAATATCTAATCCTAAACTAGAGGAAGCAAGGAGAACCACACAGCATGACTAGCTCACAAGTGTCTGGGCAGGTGAGCAGGAAAGCTGATGGTAGAATGTGGGCTTACTTGAGGGTTGTTGGGAGTGTTCCAGAACTCATAGTTTATTCAAGATTGAACTCTGTCCAGATGGGAATGCAATTCAGGGACTAAATTTTTTTCCACAAATCAGAGGATGGGATGGGCTTGGATTTTTTTTTTTTTTTTGAAAAATAAATCAAGAAGCCTACAGAACACCAAATCAAGAAGCCTACAGAACACCAAATCAAGAAGCCTACAGAACACCAAATAGGACTAGACCAGAAAAGAAATACCTCCCGTTACATAATAATCAAAACACAAAATGCACAAAACAAAGAAAGAATTTTAAAAAGCAGTAAGAGAAAAGGCCAAGTAACATATAAAGGCAGACCTATCAGAATTACACCAGACTTCTCACCAGAGACTATGAAAGCCAGAAGATCCTGGTCAGATGTCATGCAGACCCTAAGAGAACACAAATGCCAGCCCAGGCTACTATACCCAGCAAAACTCTCTATTACCATAGATGGAGAAACCAAGATATTCCATGAACAAAGCGCCAAATTTTACACAATATCTTTCCACAAAACCCAGCACTACAAAGAATAATAGCAGGAAGAAGACCCATTACAAGGAGAGCAATCATACCCTAGAAAGAGCAAGAAAGTAATCCACCTCCAACAAACCAAAAGAAGATAGCCACACAAACAATGCCTCCCCTTTTAGCAAAAATAACAGGAAGCAACAGTCTCCTCTCCTTAATATCTCTTAATGTCAATGGACTCAATTCCCCAACAAAAAGACATAGACTAACAGACTGGATACACAAACAGGATCCGACATTTTGCTGCATACAGGAAACCCACCTCAGTGACAAGGACAGACACTACCTTAGAGTAAAAGGCTGGAAAACAATTTTTCAAGCAAATGGTCCTAGGAAACAAGCTGGAGTAGCCATCCTAATATCGAATAAAATTGACTTTCAACTTAAAGATATAAAAAAGGATAAGGAAGGTCATTTCATATTTGTCAAAGGAAAAGTCAACCAACATGAACTCTCAATTCTGAACATCTATGCACCAAATGCAAGAGCACCCACTTTCATAAAAAAGCCTTACAAAGCTCAAAGCACATATTGCACCTCACACAATAATTGTGGGAGACTTCAATACCCCACTCTCAGCACTGGACAGATCATGGAAATGGAAACTAGACAGAAGTACAGTGAAACTAACAGAAGTTTTAAAACCAAATGGACTTAACAGATATCTATAGAACATTTCACCCCAAAACAAAAGAATATACCTTTTTCTCTGCACCTCATGGTACCTTCTCCAAAATAGACCATATTATTGGTCACAAGACAGGCCTCAACAGATATAAAAAAATCGAAATAATCCCATGCATCCTATCAGATCACCATGGTCTAAAGCTGGTCTTCAATAACAACAAAGACAATGGAAAGCTCACACTCACATGGAAACTGAACAATACTCTACTCGTTGATAATGGGGTCAGGGAAGAAATAAGAAAGAAATTAAAGACTTTTTAGAATTTAATGAAAATGAAGACACATCATACCAAAACCTATGGGACACACTGAAGGCAGTGCTAAGAGGAAAGCTCATAGCTCTAAGTGCATACAAAAAGAAACTGGAGAGAGAACACACTAGCAGCTTGACAACACACCTGAAAGCTCTAGAACAAAAAGAAGCAAAAACACCCAAGAGGAGTAGACGGTAGGAAATAATTAAACTCAGGGCTGAAATCAACCAAATAGAAACAAAGAGAACTATACAAAGAATCAATAAAACCAGGAGCTGGTTCTTTGAGAAAATCAATAAAATAGATAAACCCTTAGCCAGACTAATCAGAGGGCATAGAGACAGTATCCAAATCAATAAAATCCAAACTGAAAAGGGTGACATAACAACAGAAACCGAGGAAATTCAACAAATCATCAGATCCTACTACAAAAGCCTATACTCAACAAAATTGGAAAATCTGGATGAAATGGACAATTTTCTAGACAAGTATCAGTTACCAATGTTAAATCAGGATCAGATAAACCATCTTAACAGTCCCATAACTGCGAAAGAAATAGAAGCAGTCATTAAAGTCCCCCACCAAAAAAAGTCCAGGTCCACATGGTTTTAGTGTAGAATTCTATCAAACCTTCAAGGAAGATCTAATACCAATTCTCTTCAAAACTATTCCACAAAATAGAAACGGAAGGAACACTACCTAATTCATTCTATGAAGCCACAATTACGCTTATACCTAAACCACACAAAGATCCAACAAGAAAAGAGAACTTCAGACCAATCTCCCTTATGAATATTGATGCAAAAATACTGAATAAAATTCTCTCGAACCGAATCCAAGAACACATCAAAACACTTATCCACCATGATCAAGTAGGCTTTATCCCAGGAATGCAGGGTTGGTTCAATATACAGAAATCCATCAACGTAATCCACTACATAAATAAACTCAAAGAAAAAAACCACATGATCATATCTCTCTTGACACTGAGAAAGCATTTGACAAAATTCAACACCCCTTCATGATAAAAGTCTTGGAAAGATCAGGAATTCAAGGTCCATACCTAAACATAGTAAAAGCAATATACAGCAAGCCAGTAGCCAACATCAAACTAAATGGAGAGAAACTTGAAGCAATTCCATTAAAATCAGGGACTAGACAAGGCTGCCCACTCTCCCCCTACCTGTTCAATATAGTTCTGGAAGTCCTAGCCAGAGCAATTAGGCAACAGAAGGAGATCAAAGGGATACAAATTGGAAAGGAAGAAGTCAAAGTTTCACTATTTGCAGATGACATGTTAGTATACTTAAGTGACCCCAAAACTTCCACCAGAGAGCTCCTAAACCTGATAAACACAACTTTAGCAAAGTGGCTGGGTATAAAATTAACTCAAACAAATCAATAGCATTCCTCTACACAAAGGATAAACTGGCTGAAAAAGAAATTATGGAAACGACACCATTCACAATAGTCACAAATAGTATAAAATATCTTGGTGTGAATCTAACCAAGCAAGTAAAAGACCTGTATGACAAGAACTTCAACCCCTCTGAAGAAAGAAATCGAAGGAGATCTCAGAAGATGGAAAGATCTCCCATGCTCATGGATTGGAAGGATTAATATAGTAAAAATGGCTATCTTGCCTAAAGCAATCTACAGATTTAATGCAATCCCTATCAAAATTCCCACTCAATTCTTTACAGAGATAGAAAGAACAATCTTAAAATTCATCTGGAATAACAAAAAACCCAGGATAGCGAAAACTACACTAAAAAATAAAAGAAATTCTGGGGGAATCTCCATCCCCGATTTCAAGCTGTACTACAAAACAATAGTGATAAAAACAGCATGGTATTGGAACAGAGACAGTCAGGAGGATCAATGGAATAGAATAGAAGACCCAGAAATGAATCCCCATACCTATGGTCACTTGATCTTCGACAAAGGAGCTCAAACTATCCAGTGGAAAAAAAGACAGCATTTTCAACAAATGGTGCTGGTCCAACTGGAGGTCAACTTGTAGAAGAATGCAAATTGATCCATACTTATCTCCTTGTACAAAGCTCAATTCCAAGTGGATCAAGGACCTCCACATAAAACCAGCTACACTAAAACTAATAGAAGAGAAAATAGGGAAAAGCCTTGATCACATGGCACAGGGGAAAAGTTTCTGAACAGAACACCAATGGCATATGCTCTAAGATCAAGAATTGACAAATGGGATCTCATAAAACTGCAAAGCTTCTGTAAAGCAAAGGATACGGTCAACAGGACAAAGCGGGAACCAACAGATTGAGAAAAGATCTTCACCAACCTTACATCTGATAGAGGGCTAATATCCAAGGTAATACAAAGAACTGAAGAAACTAGATTCCAGACCATCAAATAACCCTATTAAAAAATGGGGTAGAGAGTTGAACAAAGAACTCTCAACTGAGGAAACTCGAATGATTGAGAAACATCTAAAGAAGTGTTCAGCATCCCTAGTCATCAGGGAAATGCAAATGAAAACAACACTGAGATTCCACTTCACACCAGTCAGATTGGCTAAGATCCTTCTTTTTTTTTTTTTTTTATTGGATATTTTCTTTATTTACATTTCAATTGTTTTCTCCTTTCCAGGTCTCCCCTTCTGAAATTCCCTATCTCCTCCCCCCTCCCCTTGCCTCTATGAGGGTGTTTCCCACCCACCTACTCCTGAGTTCCTGCCCTGGAATTACTCTACACCAGGTCATCAAACACCCTTAGGCCCAAGGGCCATTCCTCCCACTGATGTCCAACAAGGCTATCCTCTGCTACATATGCTGCCGGACCCATGGATCCCTCTTTGTGTACTCTTTGGTTGGTGGTCCAGTCTCAGAGAGATCTGGAAGGTCTGGCTGATTGACACTGCTGCTCCTCCCATGGGGTTGCAAACCCCCTCAGCTCCTTCATCCCATTCTTCAACTCCTCCTTCTGGGACACGGCACTCAGTCCAATGATTGGCTGTAAGCATTCCCTCTGTATTTGTCAGGCTCTGGCAGAGTCTCTCAGGAGACAGCCATATCAGGCTCCTGTCAGCAAGCACTTCCAGCATCCATAGTGTCCAGGTTGGCGACTGAATATGGGATAAATTCCCAGGTGGGGCAGTCTCTGGATGACCTTTCCTTCAGCCTCTGCTCCATACTTTGTCTCCTATTTCCCCCTGTGTGTTCCCTGTTCTAAGATAGCACTGAAGCATCTACACTTTTGGTCTTTCCTACTTCTTGGGCCTCTATGTTGATTTGAATCGTTGAATTTCAGAAATTGGGCTAACATCCATTTTCAGTAATTGCAATCACTGTTTTTATTTGTAGTGATCTGAGTTACTTCAGTCGATATATTTTTTCAATCCATTTGAGTTTGTTTCCAGAATTTCATGAAGTCATTGTTTTAATAACTGATGAAATATGTCCATTGTGTAACTTTAACCACATTTCTGTTTCATTCCTCTGTGAGGGACATCTGGGTTGTTCAGTTCTATGCTATTTTTTAAATATCACTGCTATGAATATAGTGAGAGCTTGTCATCCTATTACAATAGGAGGCATCTCTGGTTATCATGCCACAGAACGTGGTACAACTGGTTCCTCAGGTAGTACATGTTCCATTTTCTGAGGGAACAGCTATGATGATTTCCAGATTGATACCAGCTTTGCAATCTTTCCATCCTAGCCAGTGAGGATTTTCCTCTTTCTCCTAATTCTCACCAGCATTCTTGTCAACCTTGAGTTTTTGATTTTAAAGACATTCTGACATGTGTGATGGTGAATCATCAGGGTTGTTATTGATTTGATTTCCTTCACGGAACTCTAAGATGTTGAATATTCTTTAAGGTGCTTTAAAACCACTATACGTATTCCTCAGTTTGAGATATCTCTGGTTGCTCTGCACCACATTGTGATTAAAATGAATTATTTGGTTATCTAAGATAAGAAGTAGGAAAGAAAGAAGTCAAAATATCACTATTGCAGATGATAGTATGTATACTTAATGTGACGCAAAACTTCCACAGAAACTCCTAAACAGATAAACAATTTGGCAAAGTGGCTGATAAGTAAAATCAACTCAACAAATCAGTAGCCTTCCTATACTCGAAGGATAAACAGGCTGAGAAAGAAATTAGGGAAATAGTCACAAAAAATATAAAGTACCTTGATGTGAAAACTAACAAAGCAAGGTGAAAGATCTGTATGACAAGAACTTCAAGTCTCTGAAGAAAGAACATCAAAGAAGATCTCAGAAGAATGGGAAAGATCTCCATGCTCATGGATTGACAGGATTAATACAGTAAAAATGCTATCTTGCCAAAAGCAGTCTACAGATTCAATGCAATTCCATGCAAATATCCAACTCAATTCTTCATAGAGATAGAAAGAGCAATTTGCAAATTCATTGGGAATAACAAAAATTTCAGGATAGCAAAAACTGTTCTCAACAATAAAAGAACTTCTGCGGGAATCACTCATCCCTGACCTCAAGCTGTACTACAGAGAAATAGTGATAAAAACTGCTGGTATTGGTACAGAGACAGGAAGGAAGATCATGGAATAGAATTGAAGACTCAGAAATGAACCCACAAAACCTATGGCACTTGATGTTTTACAAAGGAGCTAAACCTGTCCAGTGGGGAAAAGGACAGCAATTTTCAACAAATGGTGCTGTTCAACTGGAGGTCAGCATGAGAAGAATGTAAATCAATCCATTCTTATCTCCTTACAAAGCTCAAGTCCAAACGGATCAAGGACCTTCACGTAAAACCAAATACACTGAAACAATAGAAGAAGAAAGTGGGGAAGAGCCTTGAAGATTTGGGCACAGGGGGAAAATTCCTGAACAGAACTTATGCTCTAAGATCCAGAATTGACAAATGGACCTGATAAAATTGCAAAGTTTTCCATAAAAGCAAAGGACACTGTCAATAGGACAAAACAGCAACCAATAGATTGGGAAAACATCTTTACCAATCCTATATCCAATAGAGGGCTAATAAACCAATATATACAAAGAACTCAAGAAATTAGACTGTGGTGACAATTTAATACAGTTCCTCATGTTGTGGTGACCCCACAACCATTGAGAACCACCGTCATAAAGAACTTAATATTAAATGTATGAAAGAATAACCTCAACAGTAAGAAAATAAGAAATCAAATTTATATTTATATGTGTGTGTAAATGATGCTTTTAATTCCTCAGATGAAATGATGAGAGCCTTACCTAAGCTGTGCATATACATTGCTTGGTTGAGCCCAGAGCATTTCTTTCTCTGTTATAATTAACACTAGGCTTAGGCCTGGAAGCTTCTAGTCTCAATCTAATCTAATCTTCTCCAATTCCAGACCTTGAAGACTTCAGCTTCCAGCCATCATCTGCTAACCTAGGCCTAGAATGTTCAGCCTCTGAGACTTACTGCTGAATAAACTCATCACCGTTGCTAGCTCTTTTGTAACTCTGACTGGCTGTTTCAACTCAGTTGTTCTGGTTCAAACTCCTATCCAAGCTGACTGATTCAAATTGCTTCTCTCTGTTTTTCTAACTGAATTGTTCTGATTGGAAAAACTGTCTCTGAACTTCACAAACTGAACTGTGCTGATTGCAATGACTGCATGAACTGAATGGAACTGAACAGAACTGCACTCACTCAATTGCATTTACCTGAACTTCACTGAACTCAACTGAACTCCACTTCCTGCACTTGCTCTTAAGTAGCCTCTGTTTCTTGTCTGTTCTTGTAAGAGTTGGGCATATATTCTTATCTCTGACTCATTTTGTTAAATCTTTCTCTGATTTTCACTTTGTTTGCCCCACAATTAAATGTCATTGTTTGGGATTAAATGTACACATTAAATGTGTGTCTGTATTCCAGCCAGGGGGATTAAAGTTCATCTGGATCACACAGACCTAGATGGTCTTCGTATGTGAACCCTTCCAGAGAAGCCATGTCACTGGAATTTAAAAATTCTTCTACATGTATGGATTAATGCTGTTGTCATCCTTGGCCAGAGAAGTTTCTCTTTCAGTATTATCAAATGGGAGATCATACGACAAGGCTGAGAAAAATGACTGATCAGTTCAGCTGGAGTTTCAGTACCTAAAG
>JAJTUV010004960.1:0-16274 GCA_021653895.1 Mastomys natalensis
GAATCCACATCACTCTAACTCCAGACTTTCAGATTAATTGTTTGTATTATTATCTGACAAAGTGATACACATTCTAATCACTACATGCATGAACGATAAATAACCTCAGGAGTTCTAAAGTTTAGAAAAAAATGAAAGCCATTGCTTTAAGTGAGACCCAAGGGTTATAACTGATTTTTCTTCTTTTATTTGGGTCCAGCTTAGTGTCTCTGACAGATGGCTGTTGTCAATTAGAAAATCAAAGTCAGATCAGGTGGTTTTTGGATGGGGACAGGATTAGAATTAAGGTAGTGAGATTAAATATTATTTGACATATATTTACATCAAATTTTGGTTTCCTGATGAACTGGCATTCTATCCTTTTCTTTGGGGCTTTTCCTCTATTTTTTTCCTCTTTGTTTCTGTCATTTGTTTTGCAAATGGTTATCTAGGATTAGAGCATTCTTTCACTTTTTCATGTCTGAGAATCAGTTTATAAAATATTTGAGAGCATTTGACTCTAGATCTTTGAGTCCAGTAAAACAGTTTGAACTTAGAATGCAGAAAGCCATGGATAAATTCTTACCAATGCAAAAATCAAGAGGTATGCAATTATGTACTGTATATGTACAAGTGCCTGTCATCAGTTTCATCAAATTTTCCTCATATGTGTTACATTTTTACTCAGTTTTTCTATATTTATCTTAATATTCAATACTACTTTTATCAAGAATGTTTTCAAATTAATCAAAAATGTTTTTCCTGACATATGCAATTTTATCAACAATGATTCTTAAATCACACTCAGTTTCATAAGAATTTTTTCCATGTCAATCTTCAATTTTTCTCTAAATTATTTAAAAATTTCAACCTTTTTCTTAGACATTTTTTCTGTGTCTTCATCATTTTAATCAAATTTTTCTTATGTAAATGATATTTTGGTAATATAATTTTTCTTCAATTATCTTAATTTTTAAAAGTACATTTTTCAACAAAGCCTTCACAATTATCAAACAGAATTTTCTGTGCACATGTTTAAATTTATGGAGAAACTTTCCTAAAATCACATTCATTTACCCACAATTTTCCATGTCATTCTTCAATTTTTGTAAGAATTACTTAAAAAAAGTTTATATATTTTCCTACATTTTTTTCTGCTTGTCATCATTTTAATCAAATCTTTCTTATTTGCTTTGTACATTGTCCTCAGATTTTTCTGTAGGTGTCTTAATTTTCATCCCTAGTATAAAAAAAAAATCTTAAATTATCAAACATTTTTTCATGCATATACACAACTTTATGAAAAATTTTCATTAAATCCCATTCAATTTTGTAAGAAATTTTTTCCACGACAATCTTCAATTTTTTAGGAATATTTCAAAAAGAGTTTAAATATCTTCTATATTTTTTCTGTGTTTGTGATCATTTTAATCATAACTTCCTTATATTCCTCAAATTTTTCTATATTCATCATAATTTGGAACACAAAATTTCTACAATGTCTTCAAAATAAACAAACATTTTTTTCTGTGCACATATTCAGTTTTATCAGAAATTTTTATTTAAGCACATTTAATTTCATAATTTCAATTTTTCTAAGCATCATTAGAAAAATATCTTTCAATTTTTTCCTACATTGTTTTCTGTTTGTCATCATTTTTATCAAATCTTCCTTAGAGGGTTTATATTTTTTGTTTATTTTTCTACACTTATCTAAATATTCATCTCTAGTTTTTTTCAACAATTTCTTTAAAAGTAACAAACGTTTTTCCATGCACGTACTAAATTTGATCAGAAATTTTCCTTATATCACAGGCATTTCTGTAAGTCATTTTATCCATTGCAATCTTCAATTTTTCTAGGAGCTATTTTTTAAAATATTCCAACATTTAATATGTTTTTTTTTATCTGTTTGAAATCATTTTAGTCAAATCTTCCTTATGTGCTTTATATTTTTCATCAATTTTTCAGTATTTATCTTAATAGTGATCACTCATTTTTTCAACACTGTCTTCCAGATTATCAAACATACTTTACAGTGTATCTATTTAATTTTATCAGAAACTTTCATTAAAGCACACTCTATTTCATGAGCACCATATTCCATGTCATTCTACAGTATTTCTAAGAATTATTTAAAAAGTAATTTCAATTTTTTCCTACATTTTTTCTCTTTATCATCATTTTAATCAAATCTTCCTTTTATGCATTATATATTTTTATCTAATTTTTTTATATTTATCTTCCTTTTTAACATTAAGCTTTTCAACAATATCTTGAAATTATCAGATTTTTCCGTGCTCAAATTGTATTATAGCAGAAGTTTTACTTAAATCCCAAACCGTTTATTATGAAGTGTTTTCCATGTCAATTTTCAAGGTTTCTAGTCAAAAAAAAAAAAAAAAAGAAAAACAGAAAAAAAAAAAACGTTCAATTTTTTTTCTAAATTGTTTTTTTTTTTAATCTTAATATTAAACAGTACATTCTTCAACAATGTCCAAAAGATTATCAGTTTTATTCTGTGCACATATTTAATTTTATCAGAAATTTTCCTTAAATCACATGTAGTTTCATAAGTAATTCTTGCATGTCAAGCTGCAATTTTTCTAGGAATTATTTAAAAAACATTTTCAATTTTTTTTTTTTACGTTTCTCTGTGTTTTCATCCTTTTAATCAAATCTGGCTTATATGCTTCACATTATTTCATCAATTTTAATATATTTACCTTAATATTTTTCACTAGGTTTTTCAGCAATATCTTAAAAATTATCAAACAGTTTCTTTCTGTGCATATTCTCAATGTTATAAGAAATTTTCCATAAATCACATCCAATTTCATAAGGAACATGTTCCTTGTCAATTTTAAATTTTTCTAGAAATTCTTTAAAAAAGTATTAAGTTTTCCCTGTTTTGTTCTGTTTACCATCATTTCAATCAAATGTTCCTTATACACTTTATATTTTTTAACTACATTTTGTACATTTGTTATAATTTTTATCACTACCTTTTTCCACAATGGCTTCCTTTTTATCAAACATACTTTTTAATGCACATATACAGTTCAAAAAGAAATTTCTTCTATCCAAATTATATTTTATATTAACTTTTATCCATGTCAATCTTCAATTTTTATAGCAATTGTGTGAAAAAGTTTCCCTCTTTTTCTACATTTTCTTCTGTTTCTTATTATCTTACTCAAATCTTCTTTTATGCAATATATTTTTAATAAAATTTTCTATATTTACCATAATTTTCATCATTAGATTTTTTCAGCAGTGTCTTCAAAATTTTCAAATTTATCAAAATTATCAAACAGTTTTTTCATTGCACATATTCAGTTTTATCAAAAATTATCATTTAATCACATTCAATTTCATAACAATTTTCTAATCCATTCTGCAATTTTTCTAAGAATTATTTCAAAAAGTTTCAACCATTTAGTGTCAAATTTAGAAATTGTGGGGAAAGGGGAATGTGAGGAGGGAAAATGAAGAGGAGAATGGACAAAAGGAAAGAAGGAAGTTAGGAATACGGGAAGGAAGGAGAAGTGGTGGGGAGGAGGCTAGAAGGGAGAACAGTGGGGCAGAGATGAAAGGGAAGAGAGACAGAGAGGTGGGGTAGTGAGGGAAAAGCAGGATTGGTTGCACTTTCCAGTTTTTAAAGGGCTTGCAACCTTTTAAAGGGCGGGGCCTGTGCTCAGGCCAGGCACACGTGGACAATGAAGAATGCCCTGCCTTCTATGTGATGTCAGAGGCTTTAGAAGAAAAAGCCAGTGAGACTAGGCAGGCTTGGCAGAGTACGATGCCTTGACCAAGGAGCCTCTGAGAGATTCTGTTCTAGCAATTTTTTTCAATGGGGCTTTTAACCAGAAGGTACTTGAGATGCGGGATTCCAGTCCAGTAGAGCCACAGCCAGCAGAAGCCACACTGGACCCAGTTGCCTGTCTGGCAGTCTGAAGCGAAAACTGAGCAGATCAGACTACTTGGCACCAAGCTCTGGCATCCATGGACCTCCAAACCAGGGAAAACATCTACATAAAGTTCTCAACTACATCTACAGGAAAAGTTCTAGAAACTCATCTAATTATAGTTATGAAAATTTATTTTTGAACAGGAATGACAGCGACATTAAAATCCGTGCCTTCGGAAGAACATGGTGTTTACACAAAGTATTTTTATGTCAGTCAGGCTACTTTGCTAACATGCTCAAAGTTACTTGGAGAGAATCACACAACGATGTCATTAACGCTGGTCCTTAAGAATGAAGATATTGATGCCATATCTCTACAGGTTGTGTTTTTTCTTTTACACGGATGAGGATTTGTCACTAACACCTCTGGAAATTCCTCAAGTTTTGGCGGCAGCACGCATGCTCCAGGTGAATCAGTAATTCGGCAATGTGAGGAGACCATGAAGAGAACCATCAATAGGAACACTGTTTGCTCCTATTATTTGGCAGCAGAAGCCTATAGATTAAAAGCTGTAAAGACCAGATGCATTCAATGGCTTATTTACAATTTCATGATACATCCAAGTGTAGCACTTTACAAGGAAGTAGATATGAAGTTGATGTATCTTCTTGGATCTTCTTCTAATTACTAGTGATGAAAAGGAGATCGATATATATACCACCCTGAAAAAATGGATGTTCCTTTATCTTTATCCATGCTGGGATGGAACCTTGAAACAGCATTTAGATAATACCAACAACTGGCTTTCCATCTACTTGGGACATATTGATGACATCAGCTTCTTGAAACTGAAGAAGGACTAATATTTCAACGAGTGATTAAAAAGCTAAGGTTTCAGCACATCCTCTGTGACTTGGCCTCCACAAGTGTCCTTGAACAAGATCGTCTAATACCTTTGGAATAGCTGTCACCCATTTATAAACAACAGTGGCTGGCTTTGCTGCAAGCACAAAACCAAACGACAATTGGACCACAAACCATCAATGAAGAACTCAAAGAATGCACGATGAGGTGTGGGAAAATAATCCCCAATGATGGTAAATACACTTGGAATGTTCAGCTTGGAGACTTGGCTTTCCTTATGTGTCACCTTTACCAGCAAGTGTATAACTTTCAAGCAACATTATCTGAGGTGTGATTGTGCTGCCTGCCGAAAACGTATACAAAATGTCCTATTCAGAATATCTTTGGTGTGTTTTGACCTCAACGAGAAAGTAACATTCAGTAAAACAACAGGTTATAAAATTCTTGCATTTGAATATAACCAGGAGAAAATTGTAATGAAACTGGATAGTAAAGTTCTAACCTTCCCTTTGTATATATTTGGCAATTTCCTGTTTGTAAATCTAGCACATGCAGACAACAAGTAATGTTGTCAATTATTAGACTCTAAGAGCATTTTGCTAACACTGAATGGCTCATTTAATCTGAAGGCTATGTCATGAATACAGCGAAGAAGATGAACAACAAATTGAAAATTCTTATGAGTCTAATACCACCAGAAGTGACTGGTGTCCCATCATCCCCTTATTTCCAAGTATTTCTGAAGAAAACCTTTAGGTCCATCATAGTATTTATCAAACTAAATCAAATGATTTAGTTGTCTTCTGATGATTGTCTGCTGATTTTCGTTTACCACTGAGAGTCAAGGTTTGAATGGAAATAAGAGAGTATTATTTGCAAGGAAACATCCCAGTGAACTTCTAAATAGGATTTGGCCTTAGCTAATTTGGAGAAAAAATAAAATTCCCTCCATTGTTGAAAATATTTTGAACCATTGTTTCATTATGCTGATATAATAAGATGCAAATCATTGGTTAAAATGAAATGATTGAGATTAGTCACTGTTAGTGTTAGCTCCAGGTAATCAAATAGTGTCAAGTTTGGATTTGGATAGTATTTACTGCTTATTTTATCTAACTACACAGAGAGAGAGAGAGACAGAGTGAGAGACATATTTATGTTGTAGAATTAAATGTCATGCCATTCATCATAAGCTAGTGAATTATATATGCAATATATTTACATACATAAATGTGTTCCTCATTATATATTCATATATAGATATAACTGTAAATATTATGAAATCAAAAATAGACCTTCATGCTATGTGGCTCTCAATTTATGAACTGTTTCATATTATTCTGATTACTTTCTCTGCCAAGTTATATTTTTTTTTCAGTTACTGGTATTTAAAATCAAAATAAACCATATGAAAGTATCTTAGGGGCAATAGTGGTTTTTTTTTATATAATACTTTGAGTCTCCAGGGTTCCATGGCAGGAGGTTGAAGAAGCTGGTCATATTATACCTACAGTAGAATGAGATGACCTTTATGCAAGCACTCAGCTAAATTTCTCCATTGTGTAGAGTTCAGGATCAGAGTCAAAGCATAGTGCCACCAAGGATAGATAGTTCATCCCAAGTCACTTCACATAGTCAAGACAATCTCCAACAGAAATTTTCAGAGCTAGGACTCTCACATAATGTGACATGCTGTCACAACTCTTCTTCTGGTCAGCATGATACACAAACACATGGTTTTTAAGCCCTAATCTTCCAACGCTTTGTCTTCATAGACTCATAACCATGATAAAGTTCAAAATTCATTTCATCTAAATTTTTAAGTCCCTATAAATAGTTTCTTTCAACAATGTGGCTGGTTCTGGGCCAATGCCATGCTCTTTTTACTACTATAGTTTAGTAGTCTCACTTGTACTGGGAATTGAGTTCATAGAAGTTACTTTTCAATTCTGAATTGTTTTAGCTATGCTCAGTTGTTTTTTTGGTTCTTTTGTATATGAAGCTGAGAGTTGTCCTTTCAAGGTCTTTATCATACTTACCTTGATCACTAGGCCTCATATGCTTATGATGCATCGTGAGATTATTGCGCTTCACCTACAGTTTTTAGTGCCAGAATTTCTCCAGGTCTCATTTGGATATTCTACTTACCCATCATTACTTGACCTCCCATGAAGGCATGATACTGAAAAAGCCTGTATGTCCTCCCAGGCTAAGAAACTTGAAACATTTATCATATCTTCAGTGCTTACCAATCCTCTCACACTTACCCAGCCTATAAGTGTACAAGGATCCACCTGGTTTCAAGGCCTTCCATGTTTCCCAGTCCTCCATTGGTTAAGAGCACTCAGTTGTTTAGCAGGCCTCACATGTTTACTAGGCCTTACTTGGCTACCAGGCCTCAAGTTCTATCTAAGTTTTCCATAGTTTTGAAAGCTTCCTTGTATCTTAAGCTTCTAACAAACAAGGCTTCCCATATATACCTGAATTAACCTGCCATCCAAGACTCTTTTGGTTACCAGGTCTCCCATGCTGCTTACCAAGCCTCGACATTTATAGAACATGCATTCTTACTAATCCTTCTATGATTTCCAGCTCTTTCTAGGGTTATAGGACTGCTATCGTTAGTAGAACTCATCATTCTTGCCTTCCTAATCATGTTTTCCATGTCTTCTAAGCTTCACAGGCCTCCAAAGCATACAGGGTTGACAATTAGTTCTAGGTCTTCCATGCTTTCCTTGTCTTTCATGGGTTCTAGGATTTCCCTCTTTACAAGGCTTCCTAATTCTGGCTAAGCTTCTCTAGTTCATTGGTCCTCATAAGTTTTCAAAGTGTTTCAGTCTATCATGTCCCTTGTGTTTATTAGGCTCCCTGTTCATACTAGGACTCCCATGTTTCTGCATGTACATTAGGTTCTAGGACTCCCATGCTTTCAAGGCTTCCACATTCTTGGATGCTTATCATTGTTATCAGGCCTGCTATGCTTTCCAGTCTTCAAGGCTTATCATTCCTCTGATATATCTTCAGATCTCCGAAACTTTCTAGGCGTCCATTACTTTCCCCATCACTTTTGGGTTTGAGGATTCCCATGCTTAGTAGATCTATCCATATTCTCCAGGCTACTAACCTTTATCACACCTCCTAAGCTTTCCAGGCTCCATGGCTTAGAAATCCCCAAAGATTTCCCAAATCTCCTATGCTTCCCAAGTATCCCAAATTTACCAGATAGTCCAGGAAACTGTGCCAAATTGGTTACAAGTCCTTCCATATTCTACAGGCCTCCCATTTCTAAACCTCATTTGTGTACCAAACCTTACATTTTTACTAGACTTCACTTGACTACTATGCCCTCTGTACTTTGTAAGCCTCTAGATCATTATAACACCCTCCATGTATACTGAGATCTCATAATAACCAACCTTGCCATGTATACCTGGCTTATTAGGCCAAGTAGGAATCTTATGCTTATCAGGTCTTCCATGATTCCCCCACATCTTATGCTTAACAGCCTCACATGTTTATCTAAACCTCATATCCTTACTAGTTCAATATTTCAAGGTTTTTTTAGTTCTAGAATTCCCATGGTTACTAGGTCTCCCAATTCTTGACAGGATACTCAAACAATTCCAGGCCTCCTAAGCTTCCCAGGTCTCTCAAGATTTCCAGGATTCCAATGCTTATCAAACCTTCCATCCTTAATAGGCTTCTCACGCTTTCCAGTCTTTCTTGAGTTCTAAGATTCCCATGCTTACTAGACTTCCAAATGCTAGATGTTTCAAAGCCTTATTAGACCTGCTGAAATTTCCAGGCCTCTCAGACTTACCAACAATTCCAGGCCTTTCAGGCTTTCCAGGCCTGCCATGTTTGTAAGATCTTTCACCTTTACTAGCCCTTCCTTACTTTCCAGGTCTCTTATGGGTTCTGGGAACCCCATACTTACCAGACCTTCCTATGATTATAGGCTGTTCATGCTTACCAGACCAACAAATATTTCCAGGTCTCTAAATCTTTCTAGACTTTTCTGGTATGGGTATGACATATCTCAGAAGTTTTTTTTTTCTGACTTTGCACATTTCCTAGCCCTTACTGGTGTCCATGGGTTCTAAGACTACCATGCTTCTTAAGCTGCACATGATTGCCAGGATAATAATGCTCATTGGGCCACACAGGATTACCAGGTCTCCCATCCTTATGGGACCTCCCATCCTTACAATGCCTCTCATGCTTTCCAGGTACTCCTTGGATTATAGATCAAGACTTTATTATGTTTTCTTGACCTGGCCATGAGAGGCTTACCATGGCTCCTTACCATGTCTTTTAACTTTGTACTTCTCCTAGGCTTACCAGGCCTCCCATTTATACCAGACCTTCCGCCCACAATAAGGGAGACTTTACATTTGGCTAGTCTCTAGGTAAGATTTTTTTACCCCCTACCATCTCAGTTTCAGCACCTGGTTTTCAACACCATATCAAATATTTTCATGGAACCTCTGCATGTGTGCTTTTATTTGATCCCAGTTCATTCTTCGGTTGTTGGAAGCAACATTTTGATAAGAATTTAAGTTTTGATGTATTTTATTTCAACTCTGTGACCCCTACTTAATTATCTGCACTCCCTTAGACACTATCTGGTAGAGATTTGCAATCAGGATCAATAAACTAGTGATGTTAATAAGCTATCCAGGATTTAAAGGAATTGCACTTTTTGAATGTAAATTTCCTAGAAAGTCATGAAATTTAAATTTTTTTTTCTGTGTGTTGTTCTGAATGAGATCATATAGATACAATCCGTTATGTAATATGTGAAGGTGAAAGGCTTATGTTCAATGAGGCAAGACATTATTGGAAGGTGCAACATCTGGCATGGAGAGATGGGATTGCAGAAAATATTCAAGACTGGGAGATTGGCCCCAGGAACTGAAGTGGGTAGTCTCATGAAAATGAGGAGAATCCAACCACATAGCTGGACTTAGAATAGAATAAACAGGAACTATGTTATGTGCTAGTTGGAGATCAAGACAAAGCTTCTGGACTAGACATTTATTCAGAAATAATGCAATCTCAATCATTACTCCCATAACAAAGGTCCACAACTGCCTGAACACTGCCATTCTTCCCAACATGACAATGATGGATTAAACCTGTGAAACTGTGAGCCAGTCCAAATTAAGTATTTTCCATTATAAAAAAATCCTTGGAGTTGGGTATTGGTAGAGCATGCCTTTAAGCCTAACAATTAGGGGAGGCAGAGGCAGAGGCAAAGAGGTAAAAATGCAAAGACATAAAGGCGAAGGAGCAAAGAGGCAAAGAGATCAAAAAGTGAAGAGGCAAAGAGGCAAAGAAAGAGAGGCAAAAGGCTGAGCCAGAGGCAGGGAGGAAGGGATGCAGGGAGGCCAAGAGGCTGGTTGGTAGGCAGAGAGAGAGGCAGAGAGAATGTGAGGCAGACAGAGAGGTAGAGACACAGAGGCAGAATCAGAAAGGCAGAGGCAGATGGTGCCAAGCAAATCTCCCTGAGTTTGAGCATAGCTTGTTGTACAGAATGAGATCCAGGACAGCCTGGGCTACAAAAAGAAATTCTATATGTAAACACAGACACAGATATAGATAAAAAAAAAACTGACAGATAGACACAGAATGACGCACATACGCACAACCACAAACACACACACAAACACACACACACACTCACACACTAGAGAGAGAGATAGACAGAGAGACAGAGACAGAGACAGAGACAAGAATAGTAGTTTTCATGATCATGATGTCTCTTCACAATAATAAAAACCCTAATTAAAACATTTTTCCAGGTGCTTCTCCTTCATGAGGGCAAATAACTGCTTACATTTCTCCTTATCTCAACACTTTAATATGTATAAACAGACAAATACCATCTTGCATTTTCTCATCCTCAATAGGAAGCATCAAGAAGAAAATACGTGGCCAATCTCAATGAACATGGAATGGAAAATTGATAGTAGGGTAGACAACAAAAAATATAAAAGAAGAGCCTCCGGTTTCCCTGATATTTAAAAGGTATACGAAAAAGAAGAATGCCATGTAAATAGTGTTTTTTCCAGCAAGGAAGAAAATGACTGAGCTTTCATTCTTAAACTGAATGAAGAAAGGTGAAAAGCCTGTGAATTCCACCTACTTTTCTTCCCATCAACCTTTAAGAATTCATCCTATACACACATTAATCTATCTTCGATGGAGTGTGATTCTACATCTGTGCTGCAGTCCCCCTAAACATCATTGTAGGAAAGAGTATTTTATTTGCTACGTTGTACATAGGTGTTTTAGTAGGAACACTAGGCTGACTTGAAAACGGTGACAAAACATAGGAAGGAAAGAAGGAAGGAAGGAAGGAAGGAAGGAAGGAAGGAAGGAAAAAAGAATAAATGAAAGAATCAAAGAAGAAAGAAAGAAAGAAAGAAAGAAAAAAAATAAATAAAGGCTGAAAATATGGATACTCAATATTTGTCATCAGTTTAATGAAATCTTCATTTATGCTTTATATTTTTTCATCAAAATTTTCTATACTTATCTAATTTTTCATCACTAGGTTTTTTCAACAATATCTTCAAAATTATCAAAAATTTTTGGTTGCACATATTCAATTTTATCAGAAATTTTCAGTTAATCACAATCCACTTCATAAGAACAATATTCTAATTCATTCTTCATTTTTTCTAAGAATTATTTCAAAACGTTTCAAGTTTTTCCTACATTTTTTCTGTTGGTCATCATTTTAATCAATTTCCTTATATTCATTATAGTTTTCATCAATTTTTCTATATTTATCTTCATTTTCATTACTATATTTTCAACAATATCTTCAAAATCATCGCACATGGTTAACTGCACATATTCAGTTTCATCATTAATTTTACTTAAATCAAATATAATTTCTTAAGAAATATTTTCCATGTCAACCTTTAAGTATGCTAGGAATTATTTAAAAAAGAGTTTCCCTTTTTCTGTGTACTTTTTTCTATATTTGTCAACATTTTAATCATATCTTTCTCATATGCATTATATTTTTCATCAATTTTTTTCTATATTTATCATAATGTTTTCACTACCTTTTTATACAGTATTTTCAAAATTATCAGTCTTTCCCATGTACATAATTTTTTCAGAAACTTTCCCTAAAACACACTCAATTTCATAAGAAATTTTTTCAATTTCATTCTCCAATTTCACCACTTATAATTATATATAAAAGAGTTTCAAATTTTTCCTAATTTATTTCTGTTTGTCATCATTTTACTGGTCTTTCTTATATATGTCATAATTTTTATCTAATTTCTGTATAGTTATCTGAATTTTTAGAATTAGTATTTTTCAGTAATGCATTTAAAATTATCAAATACATTTTTCAGTGCACCTATTTAATCTGATCAGAAATTTTCCTTAAAGTACGTTCAATGTCATAATAAATTTTTCCCATGTAAATCTACAATTTCACTAAAAATTATTTTTAAAAATTTAAATTTTTCCTAATTTTTTTTCTGTGTTTGTCACCACTTTACTCAAATTTTTCTAATATGTTAAATTACTATAATTTTTGTATAGATATCTGAATTTTTAACATTTTTTTCCTCTGAAGTGAATTTATGATTATCAAACACTTTTTTCAGTACACCTATTTAAATATATAAGAAATTTTTTCTGAAATCACATTCAACTTCAAAAGGAATGTTTTCCATGTCAATCTTCAAAATTTTTTAGGAGTTATTTAAAAAAAGTAATTATTTATTTATTTATTTATTTTGGTCATCATTTTAATTAAATTTTCCTTATATGCATTATATTTATCATTAAATTTTTCTGTATTTATCATAAATTTTAACACTAGTATTTTCAACAATGGTTCAAAATTATCCAAAAATTTTTTCCATGTACATAATCAAGTTATCAGAAATTTTTTGTAAATCGTATTCAGTTTCATAAGAATTGTCTTCTTTGGTAATCTTCAAGGAAGATTTTTTAAAAAACAGTTTCAATATTTTCTGAACTTTTGTGTGTTTGTTATCATTTTAATCAAGACTTCCTCATATGCATTATGTTTATTTCTCTATTTTGTCTATAATTATCTTTATTTTTAGCACTAATTTTTCAACAATGCATTGGAAATTATTAGACACATTTTTCCATGCACATATTCAATTTTTCAGAAAATTTCCAGAAATCACATTCAATTTCATAGAAAATATTTTCTATGTCAATGTTCAATTTATTTAGGAATTATTTTAAAAAAATAGTTTCAATTTTTTTTCTACTCATTTTTGAGTTTCTCATCACATAAATCAAGCCTTCTTTATTTGCTTTGTCGTTTTAAAGTTTTCATCAAATTTGTCTATATTTATCTTAATTTTTATCACTTGTTTTTTTCAACAATGTCTTCAAAATTATCAAACATCATATTCTCTGCATATATTCAATTTTATATGTAATAATTCTGAAATCACATTCAGTTTTGCAAGAAACTTTATTTAAGTCAATCTTCAATTTTTCTAGGAATTATTTAAAATACAATCTTAATATGTTTTATATTTTTTCAGTTTGCCTTCATTTTAGTCAAATCATTCTCACATATGTTATTTTTTTTCAAATTTTTCTGTATTTCTCTAATTTTTGTCACTAGATATGTGAACAATGTCTACCAAATTATGAAACAGTTTTCTTTCGGTGCATATATTCAATTTTATCAGAAATTTTCCAAAAATAACATTCAATTTCAAAACAAATTTTTCCCATTTCAATCTACAATATTTCTAGGAATTATTTTAAATTATTTCTATTTTTTTCTTATATTTTTTCATTATTTATTCATATCTTCCTTATATGCTTTTCTTTTGTCATCAAATTTTTCTATATTTATTTTAATTTTTATCACTAGTTTTTTCATCAATGTCTTCAAGCTTATCAACTTTTTTCATGTACAAATTCAATTTTGAAAGAAATTTTCATTAAATCACCTTCAACTTCATTAGAAATATTATCCTTGTAAATTGTCAACTTTTTTTATACAAAAGTTTTTTGAACTTTTCAATTTTTCCAACTTTTTCATGTATATTTGTCATTATTTTAATCACACTTTTTTCACATTTTGAATTTTTTAATCAAATTTTTAATATTCATCCTAATTTTCATCACTAGATTTTTTCAACAGTGTCTTCAATTTTATTAACCATTTTTATCCAAATATTCAATTTATCTGCAGTTTTACTGAAATCACATTAAATTCCATAAGAAATTTTTTCTTTTCAATTTCCATCACTAGTATATTCAACAATGTCTACAAATTTCTCAAACAATTTTTAATGCAAGTATTCAAATTTATCAGAAATTTTCCTTTAATCATATTCAGATTCAGAAGAAATTTTTTCCTTGTCAATTTTGAATTTTTGTAATTTTTTTTTAAATTCAACATTTTCATATTTTTTTTTACTTTGGTCATAATGGTATTATAATATTTTCATCAAAATTTGTACTATCTTAAATTACATCGCTAGATATTTTTTCAAAAATGTCTTCAATTTCATCAAACTTTTTTCAATGTATTCAATTTTATCAGAAATTGCTTTTAAATCACATTCAAAATCATAAGAAATTGTTCACTTGTCAATTTTAAATTGTTTTAGGAATTTATTCAAAAACATTAAATTTACATACATTTTTTGTATTTTTATTATTTTTATCAAACTTTTTCCATATATGTTTCATAGTTTCCATTCAAATTGTCACTATATATCTTAATTGTTATCACTAGTTTTTTCAAAAATGTCTTCAATTTTATTTAACTTATTTTCCATGCAAATATTTGTATCAGATATTATACATAAATAAAATTCAATTTCATAAGAAACATTTTCCTAATCAATTTTAGACATTTTTTTTTAAAGATTCAAATATTTTTTTTATTTTTTTGGATTTGTTATGATGTTCATCACTCTTTTTGCATGTGTGATTCATATTTTATCATCAAATTACACTATTTATCTTAATTTTTATCACTAGTTTCATAAAAAAAGTCTTTAGTTTGAGCAAACATTTATTCCATGCAAATATTCAAATTTATCAGAAATTTTACTAAAATCACCTTCAATTTCATAAGAAATTTTTTCCTTGTCAATTTTCAATTTGTTTGTACAAACTGTTTTTTAAAGGTTTCAACTTTTTTATACATTTTTTGGAACTTTTCATTACCTTAATCAAACTTTTTCAAGGTGTGTTTCACATTTTATCAACAATATTTATTTTTACTTTCATCACAAGATTTTTCAACATTTTCTTCAATTTTACAAAATGTTTTCAATACAAATATCGAATTATAACAGAAAATTTTCTTAAATCGTATTTAATTTCATAAGTAACATTTTCTTTGTCAATTTTCAATGTTAGTAGGATTTTTGTAAAAAATTCAACATTTTCATACATCTTTAAATTTGCAATAATTTTATTCAGAATTTTTCTATGTGTTTCCTATTTTTCATCAATTTTTCACTATCTTAATTTACACAACTAGTTTCTTCAACATTGTCTTCCATTTTATCAACTACTTTTTCCATGCAAATATTCAATGTTAGAAGTTTTCCTTAAATCACATTTTTAAAAAAGAAATATTTTTCCTAGTCAATCTTCAATTTATTTAGGAAATGATCTTTTAAAGATTAGAAAATTTCATAAATATTTTGTGTTTGTCATCATTTTAATCAAACTTTTCCCATGTGTTTCCTGTTTTATTTTCATCAAATTATCACGATTTTTCTAAATTTTCATCATTAGTTTTTCAGGATTGTCATAAACTTGTCAAACATATTTTCCATGCAAATATTCAATTTTATCAGAAACTTCCATTATTTCACATTAAATTTCAGCAGAAATTTTTCCTAGTCAATTTTCAAATTTTTAAGAATTTTTTTATGAATTTCAAGTTTTTCATATATTTTATGTTGTATTTGTCATCATTTAATTAAAATTTCAATCTGTTTTGTATATTTTCAACAGTTTATCTTAATTTTTATCATTAGTTTTTTCAACAATATACTCAATTTTATCAAATATTTTTTTGGTCTAATATCCATTTTTATCAGAAATTTTACATATATCACATTCAGTATAATTTAAAATTTTCCCTTACCAATTTTCAATTTTTTTAGGAATACTTCTTAAAATATTCAACATTTTCAAATTTTTTTTAATCATCATCATTTTGATAATCAATTTCGTGTGTTTGTATTTTTTCATCAAATTTTCACTATTTATTGATTTGATCATTAGTTTTTAACAGAATGTCTTCATTTTATCATAAATTCATATCAATTGTCTTAGAATGTTTTTCAATTTTTACTTTACAAAATCTTGTGTATTTGTTACTATTCACAGTAAATTTTTATATGTTTTGTATTTTCAATTTTTAGAATCATCGTAAATTATCACTAGATTTTCCACAGTATCTTCAATCTTTCAAACAGTTTCAATGTAATATCAATTTATTCCTTAAATCATTTTCAGTTT
>JAJTUV010004961.1:0-13710 GCA_021653895.1 Mastomys natalensis
AGAGGACCATAGAGACGACCTTACTGAATGTATAGGGAGGGCCTAGATGGGACCATAAAGACGGCAATAGTGAGGGCCTAGAGAGGGCCTAGATGTGACCAGTGAGACAGGTATAGTGAGTGCCTAGAGAGGACCTAGAAAGGACCATGGAGACGGTCATAGTGAGAGCCTAGAGGGTACCTAGATAGGATCATATATACTGCATAGTGAGGGCCTGACGGGACTAGTTGGCACCATATAGACAGTCATAGTGAGGGCCTAGATAGGGCCTATAGAGGACCATAGAGATGCTAATCATGAGGGCCTAGAGATGCCTAGAGAGGACCATAGATACAGCCATAATGAGGACCTAGAGAGGGCCTATATGTGACCATAGACACGGCCATAGTGAGTGCCTAGAGATGGCCTAGAGTGGACCATAAAGACTGCCATAGTGACGGCATAGAGAGGACCTAGATTTGACCATAGTGATGGTCATAGTGAAGGCCTAGAAAGGGCCGCGATGGGACCATAGAACCTGTCATAGAGAGGGCCTAGAGAGGGACTAAATAGTACCATAGAGAAGGCCATAGTGAGTGCTTAGAGAGGGCATAAAGAAGACCATAGAGACTGCCATAGTGAGGGCCTAGAGAGGCCTAGAGAGGAACATAGATACAACCATAGTGAGGGCCTAGAAAGGGACTAGAGAGGTCCTAGAGAAGATCATAGAGACAGCCATAGTGAGGGGCTAGTGAGGGTGTAGATAGGGTCTAGAATATGTCCTATAGAGGACGGTAGAGATGGCCATAGTGAGGGCCTAGATGGGACCATAGAGATGGCCATAATGAGGGCCTAGAGAGGGACTAGAGAAAACCATGGAGACAGTCATAGTGATGGTCTAGAGAGGTCCTGGAGAGGACCATAGAGACAGACATAGTGAGAGCCTATAGATGGCCATAGAGACGACCATAAAAATGGCCATATTTTGAGCCTAGAAAGGGCCTAGAGAAGTCCTATAGAGGACCAAAAAGATGCCCATGGTGCGGACATAGGAGGGTCTAGATGCGACTATAGAGAGGACCATTGTGAGGGCCTATAGAGGGCTTAGAGAGGTCCTAGAGAGGACCATAGAGACAGCCATAGTGAGAGCAAGACACAGCATAGATGGTACCAAAGAGACAGCCATAATGAGGGCCTAGAGAGGTCCTAGATTTGACCATAGAGATGGACATATTGAGGACCTAGAGAGGGTCTAGATGGGACCATAGAGACGGACCAATTGGGCCTAGAGAGGGCTTAGATGAGACCATAGAGACGGCCATAGTGAGGGCCTAGAGAGGGCCTAAATGGTACCATAGTGATGGCCATATTGAAGGTCTAGAGACGGCCTATAGAGGACCATAGAGACGGTCATAGTGAATGCTCAGTGAATGCCTAGATAGAGCCTAGAGAGGTCCTAGAGCGGATCTTGGAGACAATCATAGTGAGGGCCTAGAGACGGCCTAGAGAGGACCATAGAGAGACCATATTGAGGCACTAGAGAGTGCCTAGGGGGGCCTAGAGAGGTCCTATAGTGGACCAAAAATGGCCATATTGAAATTCGTAGAGATTGCCTGGATGGGACCATATAGACCGCAATAGTGATGGCCTAGAAGGGCCTAGTTAGGACCATATAGACAATCATAGTGAGGGCCTAGAGAGGCCTAGATGAGGCCATAGAGACGGCCATCGTGAGGGCCTAGAGAGTTCCTAGATGTTACAACAGAGATGGCCATAGTGAGGGCCTAGAGAGGGCCTAGAGAAAACCATGGAGATTGTCATAGAGATGGTCTAGAGAAGTCCTGGAGAGGACCATAGATACAGCCATAGTGAGATCCTATAGACGGCATAGAGAGGATCATAAATACGGCCATATTTGAGCCTAGAGAGGGCCTAGAGAAGTCCTATAGAGTACCCAAAGAGGGCAATAGTGCGGTTATAGAGAGGGTCTACATGCAACCATAGAGAGGACCAGAGTGAGGGCCTAGAGAGGGCTTAGAGAGTGCCTAGAGAGGACAAAAGAGACGAAGATAGAGAGGACAGAAATGAAGCCTAGATAGTACCATAGAGACATCATAGGGATTGCCTCGAGATGGCCTAGAGAGGACTGTAAAGACGAACCATTAGTGAATTGCATAGAGAGGACTTATATGGGACCATAGAAAGGCCATAGGGAGCGCCTAGAGAGGGCCGCAATAGGACTATAGAGACTGCCATAGTGGGGCTTAGAGAGGGCCTATATAGTACAATAGAGACTGTCATAGTGAGGGTCTACAGCGGTCCTAGATGGACCATAGAGATGGCCATAGTGAGGGTCTAGAGAGGGCCTAGAGAGGACCTTTAAAGACGGTCATAGTGAATGCCCAGTGAATGACTAGGGAGAGCCTAGAGAGGTCCTAGAGAGGACCTTAGAGACAATCATAGTGAGGGACTAGAGAGTGCCTAGATGGAACCATAGAGATGGCCATAGTGGGGCCTAGAGAGGTCCTAGATGGGACCATAGAAACTGCCATAGTGAGCGCCTAGATAGGGACTAGAGAAGACCATAAAGCCGGCAATAGTGAGGACCTAGAGTGGGCCTAGATGGGACCATGGAGACTGCCATAGTGAGGGCCTATAGAGGACCATGTAGGACCATAGAGACGTGTTGGGCCGTGGGAGGGTCTTGATCGGCCACACCCCCACAGCCCAGGCCCCTGACCCTCAGTCTACATTCAACCTAAAACATAAGTAACATAAGACACAGGTAAGGGGTGTGCCTAAGTGCCTTCTGCCTAGAGATTTGCATATTAATGAGGCTGGGGAACATAGGTAATTAAGTCTCCTCCCTAGTCCAGCCCCTTTCCAATATAAGGGAACTCCTCAAGGCTTTTCGGGGGGAGGGCACCAGATTCACCATTATCACCAACAAAACTACTTCTTGGAAGCCCACTCCGTGTGTTCTTGAGCCTACTTCTACGACTCGGTGACCATCACAACCATATGGGTACCAACGCAACTGGAAGTGCTCTGACCGAGGCCGCGCTTCAGCCCATGGGACTCCAACGCCGCCTTCCACTGCCACATCAGCCCCAGGCCCGAATCTGGTGTGGGAGACCCCACCGTAGTTGCGGGCCTCTTCCGCCGCCATGTGGGAGGCCTGGGGCGCGGGCCCCCGCCCCCGTTTTGTCCCACAGAGACGGCCAGGGTGAGGGCAAAGAGTGGGCCTAGAAAGGACCATGGAGATGGCCATAGTGAAGTCCTATAGAGGACCTAGATGGGAACAGAAAGGACAATAAGGATGGCCATAGTAAGGGCCTAGAGAGGACCTTGAAAGGGCCTAGAGAGGATTATAGAGAAAGCCATAGTGAGGGCCTCGAGAGGACCTAGATGGGACAGTAGATACAGCCATAGTGAGGACCTAGAAGGGTCGAGATTGGACCACAGATTCGGCCATAGTGAGGTCATAGAGAAGGCCGAGATTGGACCATAGAGACAGTCATAGTGAGAGCCTGGAAAGGGCCTAGAAAGAACCAAAGAGACGGCCATAGTGAGGGCCTAGAGAGGACTATATGGGACCATAGAGATGGCCATAGAGAAGGCCTAAAGAGGGTTTAGAGAGGTTAGTATGGTCCTAGAGAGGATCATAGAGATAGGCGTATTGAAGGCCTAGAGAGAGCATACAGAGGACCATAGATACGATCATAGAGAGGGCCTAGAGAGGATCTAGATAGGACCATAGAGACAACCATATTGAAGGCCTACAGAGAGCCTAGAGAGGACGAATAGAGATGACCAAGATGAGTGCTTATATAGGGCCTAGAGAGAACCATAGAAATCAACATAGTGACTAGATGTACTAGGTAGGACCATAGAGACGATCATAGTGAGAGCAAAGAGTGGGCATAGAAAGGACCATAGAGATGGCCATAGTGGAGGGCTATAGAGGGAGGGCCTAGATGAGACCATAGAGACGGCCATATTGAAGGCCTAGAAATTGCCTAGAGATGACAATAGAAATGGCCGTGGTGAAGGCTAAGATAGGGCCTAGAGAGGACCATAGAGTTGACCATAGAGACCAACTAGTGAGGGCCTATGGTGGACCTTAAAGGTGGCTATAGTGAGGGCATAGAGTGGTCCTAAAGAGGACCAGAGAGTTGGCCATAGTGAGGACCTAGAGAGGGCCTAGAGAGGACTATAGAGATGACCAAAGTGAGGGCCAAATGAGGGCCTGGAGAGGAACATCAAGATGGCCATATTGAGGGCCTATAAAGGTCCTATAGAGAACCATAGAGACTGCCGGAGTGCGAGCATAGAGGAGACCTAGAGAGGACTATAGAGATGGCCATAGTGAGGGCCTAGAGAGGGCCTAGAAAGGAGCATAAAGACTGGTATAGTGAGGACCTAGAGAGAACCTAGAGAGGACCATTGAGATGGCCATAGTTAGGGCCTAGAGAAGATCTAATGAGGATCATAGAGACTGCCAGAGTTCAAGCAATGAGGTGGCATAGGAGGACCATAGAGATGGCCATATTGAGGGCCTAGAGAGGGCCTAGAAGGGGCCATAGAGATGGCCATAGTGAGGGCCTAGAAATGGCCTAGAGAGAATCATAGAGACTGCCATAGTGTAGTCCTAGAGAGGACCATTGTCATGACCATAGAAAGGGCTGAGAGAGGGAATAAAGAGGACCATAATGATGACCATAGAGAGGGCTTAGACAGGGCCTAGAGAGGGCCTAGAGATGACATAAAGAGGACCACAGAGTCAGCCATAGTGAGGGCCTTGAGGCAGCCTATAGAGGACCATAGAGATGGCAATGCTTAGGACCATGAGGTAGCTTAGAGAGGACAAAAGATACCACCAAACACAGGGCCTAGGGAGGACCTAGAGAGGACGATAGAGACAGCCATAGTGAGGGAATAGAAAGGTCCTAGTGAGGACCATAAAGTCGGCCAAAGTGAGCGCTAAGATAAACCCTAGAGAGGACCATAGAGATGACAATAGAGAGCGCCTAGAGATGGCCTAGGGAGGACCATAGAGACGTCCATAGTGAGGGCCTAGAGAGGACCATAGAGACGGCCATAGTAAGGGCCTAGACAGGGCCAAAAGAGGTCCATAATGATGACCATAGGGAGAGCCAAAACTGAACCTAGAGAGGGCCTAGAGATGTCGTAGAGAAGACCATGGGACAGCCATAGTGAGGGCCTTGGACAGCCTTTAGCAGACCATAGATATGGCAATACTGAGGATTCTTGCAGGAGCCTAGAGAGGACCTTAGATTACGAACCATAGAGAGGGCCTAGAGAGAGGACCTAGAGTGGACCATAGAGACAGCCATAGTGAGGGAATAGAAAGGTCCTAGTGAGGCCAGAGAGACGGCCATAGTGAGCGCTAAGATATGTCTAGAAAGGACCATAGAGATGATAATAGAGAGCGCCTAGATACGGCCTAGAGGAGGACCATAGAGTTGGCCATAGTAAGGTCTAGAGTGGACCTAGAGCGACCATAGAGACAGCCATATAAGGCCTAGAGTGGGCCTAAAGAGGACCATAGAGATAGCCATTGAGGGCCTAGAGGGGTCCTAGAGAGGACCACCGAAATGGCCATAGTGAGGTCCTATAGAGAGCCTAGTTAGGCCATAGAGACGGCCATAGTGAGTGCCTAGAGAGGTCCTAGAAAGGACAATGGAGACGACCATAGAGAGGGCCTAGAGTGGACCTAAATAAGACCTAGAATAGGCCTAGAGATGTCCTAGAGAGGACCATGGAGACAGCCCAGTGAGGGCCTAGAGAGGTCTATAGAGGACAAGAGAGATGGCCATAATGAGGGCCTAGTCATGGCCTATAGAGGACCATAGAGACGACAATAGAGAGGGCTAGAGTTTGCTTAGAGAGGGCTAGAGTGGTCTAGAGAGGACCATAGAGACGGCCTATTGAAGCCTAAGAGGGCCTACAAAGACATAGATACTACCATAGAGAGGGCCTAGAGAGGACCTAGATAAGACCATAGAGACGGCCATGATGAGGGCTAAGATAGGGCCTGGAGACAACCATAGAGTTGACCTAGAGGCGACCTGTGAGGCCTGCCTAGGGATGACCATAGAAATGACCACAGAGAGCGACTAGGGAGCGCCTAGGTAGGACCATAGAGATGATCATAGTGAGAGCAAAGAGTTGGCCTAGAAAGGAGCATAGAGATGGCCATAGTTGTGGGAAAAAAACTGGGAGACTGCAGCAGCAGGCCCCAGGGCCCACGCTGGCAATGGCCTGGGACCTGTGAGGTGGAGGTTGCCTGGAGGCCTCCAGGCAGCCTGTCTCTCATATCGGAGGAAGGTCCCAGGTTCCAGAGGCTGGAGGCTTCGGTGGCAGCAGGCCCACCAGGCCCCAATGATACAAGGAAGTCCTTGGTTCCAAAAGGGTTTATTGTCATGGCAGATGGTAGATGGATCTGGATGTACCCCCCAAAACTCAGGGCAGATCTGAGTTAAGTAGGGAGGGAGAAAGTGGTAGGTTCTGGGGAGGAATGCTTACTTGGCTCCTCCCTGTGACCTTCATTAGTATGTAAATCTCTAGGGCCTGAGGCCTGTAGTCACACCCTCTACCTGTGCACTTGGATGCGGCTGTAATGGCCTAAGTGACTGAACAATGTAGGTCCATGGAGATTAGACTGCTTTTCAGGACCTGAGTTCTGGGGGCGTGGCCGAACTCCTGCCATTTCTCCCTTGGAATCTCGGGGTTCTAGGCCTATGCCCAGCCAAGAACCAGGATACCCTTACGCAGTCCCACATTTCCTCCCCTTTACTTTTTTAAAAAAGGGGGGTCACTGTGTCATCTGTGGTAAAAATTTTGCATGAGGAAGTTAAAAGAAAGCACTATTTAGGCCAGAGGGGTTAGCACAATTAAGTCACAGGGTAAGGGGAGTTTGTGGTGTGGCAAAGGATCACAGAATCAATTGAATACAGGTGATATAGTTTGAGGGTAATAACATCTGACTAATCTAGATAGACATTAAGTTCTCCTCACTAACATGTAACTTTAGCTATTTGACTTTTGCAAAGAGTTCATCTGTAGCTGGAAGATCTGGATCTGTCTTCTGTAGGATTTAGCTTTGGAGTCTTCAGTTAAGCAGTGTAGCTTGAAGAAGACAGCTTGGCCTCCTAGGCAGGTTCCAGGAGGTGGCTTTGTGTCTGGATCTCAGCATGTCTCTGGAGTCTGCAGTTTGACGAGATGGCTGGGAGAAGGCAGCTTAGCATCTCAGGCAGGTTCCAGAAGATGGCATCTTCACTGGACTTGTGGGAGCATCTATAGGATAATCAAAACAGGGAAGCAGCACCCAGCATGGGGATTTCTGCAAAGGCTGAATATTAAGCATTAAGTCACTTGGGAGCAACACATCATGGTCTGTCCTTAAGATCCTGGAAAGGCAAAGGTGTTTGAGGAAATTTAGTCTTAGAAGGCACCTGTGAGTAACAAAAAGCAAAAAAAAAATTGGGTTGAAAAGCACAAACACTGTTGTTTTAGGTCTTCCTGTTGGAAGAAAAGGCATTAATGGTGGGTTTAGAAGCAGTAGGGGAGGGGCCTGCTCTGCCATGTGGTGGCTGGGTGCTCTAGCAGAGAGTCCAGGGTATTCCCATTTGTTTTTCTTATAAGTAAAAGGCCAACCTTGAAGAAAAACTTAGAAGCTTGATAGGAGAGTCAGAAAGAGTGAGGTTTTGTGTGAGAGACTGAGTTATGGGGGAGACACGTGGAAGCTGGTGTGTAGCTGGCAGCTCCTGGGAGAAGCTGGGAGTTGGCGTGCAGTTTCTCCAGGCTCAGCCTGGAGTTTTAGCAGCGAGAAAGAAACTGAAAGGAACACAGGGGCAAAGGGGCTTCAGGCAAACCAGGTGGGCTGTAGCAGGCTGCAAATGACCTAGGAGGTGAAGGGGGAAGGGGAGCAACCAGGGTGCCTGCCCTGTTGCTTCAGGCAGCCAGAACTGGCCGCAAATGATGAGGAGTTGGGGAAGTCTATGCTAGGCTAGTAGGCAGCCTGTGAAAGACTGACCCCTGAGGGAAATCACTGGGGACTAGAGTTCAGAGCCAGTGTTCATGAGAAGCTAGCAGCAGAGCATGAAAGGCTGACCCCTGGGGGAGGGGCAGAGAGCAGAGATTAGAGTGTCACCGCCATCTTATTGAGTTGGAGAAATGTGGAGGGAAGGGAGGGAGAAAGAGAGAGAGGAGGGGGGACAGTGAGAGACCTGCCTAGTCTTGTGAACTAGGCTGGAGTTATTCACGGTTCTGTGGAGAGGTTCTTGGCAGGCACCAGCGGGGGGTACTCTTGGAGCTGGCTTTGCCCACATCCTCCACCACCTGTAAGGAATGATGTAGGCCCGAGAATGGGAACTCGTGGGCATGCGTCTCTGTTGCGTTGTGGGTCCATGTGTCTGCCATGACACAGTAGGCTGGGATGGTAGTTCAGCATGGCAGGAGCTCACGGGATCTTGGCTGAGTTTATTCCATGTAACACCAGGGAAAAGGAGGGCCGCAAAGGTTTAGCTGTGTTCGTCTCACACCGCACCAAGTAGACACTGCCGGGCTCGTACTTGGACGGGGAACAAACTCAGTCTTGTTCCACGGGGATGCAGAGCACTTGGATTGGGGATCCCTTTGCCCGAAGGCGGCTAGGGACCGACTGGTCTCAAGCCTGGGCTCTCAACACACTGAGAGGCCTCGGAAGGACTGAGACTGGGGGAATGTGGGTGCACGACCGGCCTACCCACAGCCGAGAGAAAAGAGGGGTATTGGGGATCCCTTTGCCCGATGGCGGCTAGGGATCGACTGGTTTCAAGCCCTGGGCTTTGAGGCCTTGGAAGGACTGATACTTGGGGCATGTGGGCGCATGACCAGCCAACCCACAGCCAAGAGAAACAAGAAGGGGAGGGAAGAAAGAGGCCCTGGCAGCACCCAAGGGAGAGATTTGGTTACAATACTTGCTTAGCAACTTGGCAGCCTGGTTAGCTTGCTTGAAGAGGTGAGTCCTGGTGGTTGTCTGAGAGACGGCTGTTCGGCTAGCTTGTCCGTAGTTGCATGGCTGTTCGGGTCCCCACGTTGGGCGCCATTTGTGGGAAAACGGGGCGCAGTGGTGGAGTCCCGGTCCCACGCAGCAGCACCCCGGGACCTGCGAGGTGGAGGCTGCCTGGAGGCCTCCAGGCGGCCTGTCTCTCATATCGGAGGATGGTCCCAGGTTCCAGAGGCTGGAGGCTTCGGTGGCAGCAGGCCCACCAGGCCCTAATGATACAAGGAAGTCCTTGGTTCCAAAAGGGTTTATTGTCATGGCAGATGGTAGATGGATCTGGATGTACCCCCAAAACTCAGGGCAGATCTGAGTTAAGTAGGGAGGGAGAAAGTGGAGGTTCTGGGAGGAATGCTTACTTGGCTCCTCCCTCTGACCTTCATTAGTATGTAAATCTCTGGGGCCTGAGGCCTGTAGTCACACCCTCTACCTGTGCACTTTGGGAGCGGCTTGTAATGGCCTAAGTGACTGAACAATGTAGGTCCATGGAGATTAGACTGCTTTTCAGGACCCTGAGTTCTGGGGGCATGGCCGAACTCCTGCCATTTCTCCCTTGGAATCTTGGGGTTCTAGGCCTATGCCCAGCGAAGAACCAGGATACCCTTTCGCAGTCCCACACATAGTGAAGGCCTAGAGAAGGCCTAAATGGGACCATAGAGATGACCATATTGAAGGCCTAGAAAGGGCCTAGAGGTGACCATAGAGATGGTCAGAGTGAGGACTAAGATAGGGCTTAGATACGACCATGAGTTGAACATAGAGAGCGACTAGTGAGGACCTATGGAGGACCATAGAGATAGCCATAGTGAGGGACTAGAAAGCTCATAGTGAGGAACATAAAGATGGCATAGTGAACACTAAAATAAAGCCTAGAGTTGACCATAGAGACGGCCATAGTGAGGGCCTAGGCACTGCCTAGAGAAGAACATAAAAATGGCCCTTTGGAGAGCCAAGAAAGGATCATAGAGATGACCATAGAGAGGTCCTAGAGAGGTCTAAGGAGGATCATAGAGACAGCCGTATTGAGGGTTTAGAGATGGCCTAGAAAGGACCATAGGGACGGCCATAATGAGAGCCTAGAAAGGGAATTCATAGTGCCTAGAGATGTCCAAAGAGGACCATAGTGACAGCCATTATGAGGGCCTAGAGATGGTCAATAGAGGAGCATAGAGACGGCCACAGTGAGAGCATAGAGTGGACGTATAGAGGACCATAAAGATGGTCATAGTGAGGGACAAGAGAGGGCCTAGAGAGGACCATAGAGATGGCCATAGTGGGGTCGTAGAGAGAACCTAGGAAGAATCATTGAGACGGCAATTTTGAGTGCCTATATAGGACCTAGTGAGGACCACAGAGACTGCCAGAGTTCGAGAATAGAGGCGACCTAGTGAGGACCATAGAAATGGCCATAGTGAGGGCCTAGAAAGAGCCTAGATGGGGCCATAGACACGTCCATAGTGAGGGCCTAGAGAGGGCCTAGAGAGGTCCATAAACACTGCCATCATGATGGCCTAGAGAGTACCATAGAAACGGCCATAGTAGTGGCCTAGAGAGGGCCTAGAGAGGACCATAGAGACAAACATGTTGAAGGCCTATATACAGCCTTGATGGAAACATAGATATGGCCATAATCATGACCTAGATGGGACCTAGAGAGGACCACAGAGACGACCATTAGAGAGGGCCTAGAGATGGCTTAGAGATGACCTAGATTGGTCTAGAGAGGACCATAGTAATGGGCAAGGTGAAGGCCTTGAGAGGGCTAGAAAGAACCATAGAGACGTCCACAAATGGGGCCTAGGGAGCTCTTAGAGAGGGCCATGAGAGATACTATATAGGACCTTAGAGACAGCCCTAGTGAGGTCCTAGGGATGGCCTAGAGAGGACCATAGAGACGGCCATACTGAGGGCCTAGATGTGGACTAGAAAGTACCATAGAGACGGCAATAGTGAGGGCTTAGAAGGGCCTAGAGATCAACATAGAGAAGGCCATGGTAAGGGCGTAGAAGGGCCTAGGGAGGACCATAGGTACGGCAATACTGAGGTCCTAGAGAGAACCTAGATGAGACCACAGAGATGTACATAGTGAGGGCCCCCACGTTGGGCTCCATTATGTGGGAAAACGGGGCCCAGTAGTGGAGTCCCAGTCCCACGCGGCAGCACCCCCGGGACCTGCGAGGTGGTCCTACCTAGAAGGGCCTACATGGGTCCATAGAGATGGTCATACTGAAAAGGCATAGAGAGTGCCTAGAGAGGACCATAGAGACTGCAATAGTGAATGCATAGAGAGGGCCTAGAGTGGACCATACAGATGGCCAGAGTAAGGGTCTAGACAGGGCCTAAAGAGGACCATATTGATGTATATAGACAGGGCTTAATGAGGGCCTAGAGAGGGTCTAGTTAGGGCCTAGAGAGGTCATTAAGAGGACCATAGAGTCAGCCCTAGTGAGGGCCTAGATACAGCATAGAGAGGACCAAAGGGATTGCCATAGTGAGGGCCTACAGATGGTCTTGATGGGCCTAGAGAGGTCATAGAGAGGACCATGTAGAAAGCCCTAGTGAGGGCCTAGACACGGCCTATAGACAGCCTATAGATGACCTTAGGGATGGCCATAATTAGGGCCTAGAGGGGTCCTAGAGAGGACCATAGATACGACAATAAAGAGGGCCTAGAGAGGGCTTAGAGAGGGCATAGAGAGATCCTAGAGAGGACCATAGAGACAGCAATAGTGAGGGCCTAGTGAGAGCCTACAGAGGACCATCGATACGACCACAGAGAAGACCTAGAGAGGACCTAGAGAGTTTCTAGAGAGGACTTAAAGACAGCCATAGTGAGAGGATAGAGTGTTCCTAGAGAGGACCATAGAGACGGCCATAGTGAGGGCCTAGGGAGAGCCTATGGACGACCATCGAGACTGCCATAGTGAGTGTCTATAGAAGACCTAGTGAGGACCATAGAGACTACCAGAGTTCGAGCATAGAGGGAACCTTTAGAGGACCATAGAGACAGCCCTAGTGAGGGCCTAGAGATGGCTTAGATAGGACCATAGATATGGCTATAATGAGGGCCTAGAGGGGTCCTAGAGAGGACCATAGAAAGGGCCTAGGAGGGTTTAGAGAGTGCCTAGAGATGTTCTAGAGAGGAACATAGAGATGATCATTGCGAGGGCTAAGATAGGGCATAGAGAGGACAATAGTGATGACCATAGAGTGTGCCTAGAGATGTCCAAGGGAGGACTATAGGGATGACAATAGTGAGTGCATAGAGGGGGCCTAGAGAGGACCATAGAGATGGCCATAGTGAAGGTCTAGAGAACCTAGAGAGGACCATAGAGACGGCGATAGTGAGGGCTTCGATAGAGCCTAGAGCTGACAATAGATATGACCATATAAAGCACCTAGAAACGGCCCAGGGAGGACAGTAGAGATGGCAATAGTGAGTGCCTATATTGGGCCTAGAGAGGACCATGAAAACAGCCATAGTGAGGGCCTAGAGAGTTCATAGACAGGACCATAGAGATTGTCATAGTGAGTGCCTGGAGATGACCTAGAGAGGACCATCAAGATGGCCATAATGAGGGTCTAGAGAGGGCCTAGAGTGGACCATAGAGACTACCAGAGTGTGTTCATAGAGGGGACTTATATTGAACCATAGAGATGGCCATAGTAAAGGCCAAGAGACCGCCTAGATGAGGCCATCGATATGTGTCGCGTCCGCCTTGGCCAGCAAGTAAGACGCGACACCGTCGGATCCTTCTCAGTCAGCTTTATTCAGGAACGGCTCTTGACTTAGGGACGGGGAACTGGACGAGGGACTAGGATAGGGATGTATGGCCGGGGACCGGACCGGGAAGGCCCGGGAAGGGAAGGCAAGGGAAGGGCAGGGAAGGAAGGGAAGGGAAGCGAAGCGAAGGGCCAAAAGCGGAAGGCCAAAAGGGCGCAGCAGCAGAAGCGAGCTGCTTATCTAGCTGCCCTAGGCGCGCTGGGTGATGTGTCCTCTCAGGATAGGTAAGCTGCCAATACCTCATTATCATGAGCCCCGCTCAGGAGGGGCACGAGGCCGACGCATGCTCAAAGGACTTGCTTACCAGTTTCTGAGCTGGCCACTCTGGAAGCCAGTTGCCTGCCTTGTCAGGTGCTAGTCATATGACTTTGCAACTGTAAACACGGCTGCCTACATCTCCCCCTTATTTATTTATTAAATTTGAAGTAGGTTACCTCTGGACCCTTCAGACCTTAGGCATCCCACACCCAAGCATGCTTGAACTCATTCATTAGGTGTTTGGTGTGAGGCGATTGAAAGCACACCTAGAAGGTCGCCGCTAGTGCAGCAAGTCAGCGGTGGAAAACAGAGGTCCGAGCCCTTGTCCAAAGTGAAGGCATTGTAATGGGAAAGTTTATATTTCTGCCATACCCGCCTTCGTGCCTTTTTTCAGGGAGAGGTACATTTGGCACAAAACCTCTATGCACTCGGACATGCTTTCAGAGAATCTATCTCAGGATTGAGAACATCTCTAGTCGAGGCGCTCCTCGTACTCCCCGCTTCAGAAACATTGAGGTGATGCTGTAGCCTCATGAGTGTATACCTTTGGCAATGGTCAAATGGTCAGGATCTAGGGATTATGCTGGATGGCCATTACTGGGTCCAGAAAGCTCCCCACTAT
>JAJTUV010004962.1:0-35952 GCA_021653895.1 Mastomys natalensis
ATTTAGTATCCAGGGAACAGGGATACTGCCATACCACCACCAATCTGGATCCCAGTAAATGCCACTGATGGCTAGCCTGAGGAACTTGTCATCTCTGATCATGTCTCATCCCTGCATCATTAAAAAAGAGATTTTGGCATATGTGCCATCATTGCTGCCACAGTGGTAGGACTCTTAGCTGCAGCAGCTATGCAAAACTCTGTGCAGACAGCATGGCACACAATATATGTAAACCTGATGCCTCCCCCACCTCACTTTCGATAAGCAGTTTCAGGTAAACCAGCTCTTCCAATTAGGTGTGTTAAATTTACACCATCCAGTGGGAATTTTACAGGATGATATTAATCATCTATGGGATCTTGCCCATGTTAATTGTGACCCACGCTATCCTGCTAGCTGCTTAACACAGTATCAGACACACCTCAATAGTATGGTAGCACTAAATTTACAGCATAGCTATATACCAGTACATGGGATTCCTCGTTCCTTTCTCTCTTACATCAGCTGCATCAAGACATTGCTTACATTAATGCTACTTCTGTAGATGTTATTATCTTGTGCCAAATGGATAGATTCTTTTAAAGATGTAGAGTCAAAGCTGCACCAACTAGTTTCCCCAGCTACCCTGTTGCTGTTCCCCAGCAACAGAAGGGTCACCAGGCCAATCTGGGGCTTTTAAATTTTCTTGTTGCAACTCATCAAGTATGTTAACTTCTGTAGTGTCAGAAAGTGACGACTTGTGGGTAGGGAGGCCCTGGAGGTGGGAGCTGGCAGAAATCACACACCACACACACAGAGAGACAGACAGAGAGAGAGAGAGAGAGAGAGAGAGAGAGAGAGAGAGAGAGAGAGAGAGAGAGAGAGAGCAGGAAAAGGAGGGTTTCACTGAGACCTTGTGTACTCTTAGGCACACAAAATCAGGACTGCTTATGCACAGCATCCAAAGCAGGACTTTTTCAGAGGTAAAGAAAAGTTAACAAAGCCATGGTGGCCAACTGCTTATCTTCACCCAATATCAACACTTGGAGCACACAGGATTTTTAGGTCATTGGCTGGTTTTCCATCATCTCTTCATTTCCTGATCCTTGCTACAACAGGTTGGACGTTTTATGTGCAAGACACAGCTCTGATTTTTCCCAATAGCTCTCTTGTGACTCCTGGCACAGACAATGATGATGATGATAATGATGGGTGTGTGTGTGTTTGTTGTGTTGTGTATGTGTGTCTCTGGCTGTGTGTGTCACTGGCTTTGGCTGTGTGTTTGTGTCTGTGTGTGGGGATCTGTGTGTGTGTCTCTGTGTATGTGTGTGTTGGGGGTGGTTATATCAATGTGTATGTGTGAGTCTTTGTGTCAGTTTGTCAGTGTGTATCTCTCTCTCTCTCTCTCTCTCTCTCTCTCTCTCTCTCTCTCTCTCTCCCCTTAGCTCTCCCTTTGGCAGAATTCATACAATAACCTGAAGGCCAACCCTAGGACATTACTAAAGTGATGCTTTTTGTAGTGTCTCTTCCACATTAGGAAGGAGAGAGAGAGAGAGAGAGAGAGAGAGAGAGAGAGAGAGAACACCAGGCTTTAGTTGGGTTCACGGAAGAACTCTTCTTCCTGAAGGAGGGCTTATGCCTGGTACTTCCACTAGGCCTGAATGCATCATTCAACTCCCACTGGACACATCACTGCGAGATTTCCATGACATTTTTGCCAGTGAGTTGGACATTGACAAAGAGGTTATTAGATTTTGAGTAACTATGTTGTTGAAAAATGTAATTGTTGAATGTTTGTACATAGCCTGGTTAACTCACAAATACTATGAACTAGTCAACCAACTTCTCTTCATATGTGAGAGTGTTTCTTTACTGGAAAAAGATTCCTTGTGTTCATTTATGTCAATCACTCTCTGATCTCTGTTCCTGGCAACCACTTGACTACTTTCTGATGGAATAGTTTAGAAATGGTCTATGATTGAGAAACATCAGGGCCCTGGCTATTCTATCATGGAAAAGAAATCATTGGTGACTCATTCTGTTACTAATAGATTAATTAATAATCTTGGAGATTCAGGCGCCATCTTTGACTAAGGGCATCAGTCACACATGAATATATGTTTATCCACAACCAAGCTGATGGGCTTCTGAGAGCTTTCCATTGTTTTGTTCCTGTTGTTAATACTGTTAAGCTCTTAACAACTTTTTGAAACATGATATTTTTTTTTTGCTGTTGTTGTTTATTTGCTGTTTTTTGTGATCAGTAGTTTAATTTTCTTGTGCTAAAGTCCTGAAAGCAGAATTTGTCAATCATAGGACAAGGGTGTGCTTAATTTTTGAAGAAAAAATGCCACCTTATCTTTCAAAAAGACTACACAATTTTGAATCTCCTCCAACCGTGTATCAGGGTGCTTCATGCCTTTGCCAACAATGAATATACAAAATGGGTGTAGAGGGGTGTCTCAATTCAGGTGTTTCCTTCAATGTTGAGCCTATGCTTTTAGACCTCTCTTTTAATGGCTGTCTGTCTGTCTGTCTGTTTGTCGGTTTGACTATGTCCCTGACTCCCTCAACAGAAGAGAACCTGTGCTTTCTCCGGTCCACATTTTTACCATGTCTCTGATTTCTGAATGATGGTAAATGTACTCTGCAGAGAATATGGGGACTTTCCTCCAGCTGAGGTACAAAAGAGTCTGGAGTTAGAAAAAAGTACCAGAATGTTCAGGAGACATAAAGATATTGGTTGCTTGACCCAGAGATTGGAGGAGTTGGAGATCTTTCAGTCCCTGAAGCCTAAAAGTTCCTTGGATCCGAATACCAAAAATATAATGTACACCAGGAAGGGCTGGGACCACAGATTGGACAAGCATGTGTTGGAGACACAACACTGTATCAAGGAGACAGGAGAAAGCAGGGATGTAAAGGAAATCCTGCAGTGCCAGTCTATGGGATCATGTATCATCTGTGAATGAAACCATAGGCCAAATCCAATCTTGGATACAAAGGACTACCTTATATTGATCAACACAGCACTTCTTCTGGGAAACCAGGTGTGGCTAGTTGTAAACTCAAGGTTATATATTCTTAGATATAGCTTGCTAGGACTTTTGATCAGAAACTTCTATTCTGGATATGCAAACTGAACCCCATTGCAGTCAGGTGGCAGAGGATGGAGGTTGGCAAGGGGCTTAGCGAGTTATGGAATTTGCTCCCAAGTGTTACAACCTAACTTTGAACCCTAAACTCACATGGTGGAAAGAGAACTGACTCTTACAAATTGTCTTCCCACCTCTGAATGTACGTGATTGAGCATACATGTACACAATAAATAAGTAAATGGCAAGAATCGTTAAAATGTTTGTCGACGGACCAATGACTGTGAAGTTGATCTAAACAGGATCTGGGGCTGTGAGTAACCACATTATGCAGATGGAGGCAGAAGTGTTAGAACTTCAGTGTGTTTCAATGAAGCTACCATGACCTAACAGGGGACATGTATCTGTGATCCTAAGATCACCAAAGGGACATGCGTCTCCAGGGTGGACTCACTATTCTATAAGTGTTGTGAGCATAGAGGAGTCTTGAGGGTGAAAAGCACACTCAAACTCCTGCCCATGTTCTTCTCTTTAGGTTGGAATCATGTCTGTGTACCAACTGACAGGAGCCCCATGGCTTCTCCTGTTACAGCTTTCTGCTCCCTGGTCTTCACACCAACCAAGAGCCAGGAATCATGATGACTCCATATTGAGATCAGCAATCCTGGCATTCCAGAAGGACTTCAGATACCATGCTGTGTATGTCCAAGAGGCCCAGGGAAGCAGCAGAAACTGCAGAAGTGGCTTTGCCCTGCCTGCTGTCTATTGGCTTCCTGTGGTTTCTGCCTTATCAGTTCTTCTGCAATAAGAACTTTGCCCCATCCAATTATATGTCCACACCTACACCCCTAAAGGTACAAATTCCTGCCTGGGCCAGGCAGATCTGTTGTTTCATGCTGTGAGACTTTTACCTTGCAGCAGCACAGGTTTAAGCCTGAGATTCAACCATGCCTTTTCATAAACTTCCTGTTGTGGCCTATGGGCTCCTGCTTCTCCTCCAGCATGTGCATGGTGAGACTATCTTAGTGAGCCAAAGGGACATGGGTCAGAGCTTCCCCAGTTCTTCAGCATCAGAGGCTGAGCTTGTGGGATGGAAGGCACCAGGGAGGGAAAAGGAGCTGGTGGAGAATGACAGATGACAGCATGGGGATTGTGTGCTTGCTAATGTCCCACCAGGGCACACAGGGGTCAGAGATGTCTGAGGTAAGCACATACTGAGGAGGCAACAGGGACAGAAGAACAAACAGGACAGATCCCTCCTCTGTGTGTGGTTCTGCCTAGAAATGCTACTGAACATGGATAATGAGAATAATTCCTTCATAATGCCAAATGTCACTGAGCCTGTCACGTTGTTGAATAGGGAAGAGCCCTGTCAGTTTGCAGGAAGGTCAGTGGACAAGGTACCTGTCCCTAGGTAATCCAGAAGTCCGCATTTCCACATCCTACTGCTGAACTAAAATGACCTAGCTTACCTTCTCCGTGTACCATGGTGATGATGAGGTAGAAATTCTCAAGTGTGGTGACAGCTGATGACATCTCTCTACTTACAGGTGAGGACTCACCCAGCCCCATCAGGAACACACACATGGGCCAAGTGAGAGGCAGCTTTGTCCACGTGAAGGACACTAAATCTGGTGTCCACACCTTCCTGGGAATTCCCTTTGCCAAGCCTCCTGTAGGACCACTGCGCTTTGCACCTCCTGAGGACCCTGAGCCCTGGAGTGGTGTGAGAGATGGAACCTCAGAGCCGGCCATGTAAGTGCTGGGACCCAGGGGACTTTAGGCCTGTGCTCTAGGCCACAGTGAAGTGTTTCCTCCACCTCAGCTCTATAGCAGTTTTCTGCCTGTGCTGAGGGGCATCTCCAGTGCATGTTTCTCACAAATGTGCTAAGGATTACAGTAGAAAAACAGTGCCAGCCTGCTGGGTCAGAGCTTGGCACCTGTAGGGAGTTAGGTGAAGGTTCTGCAGTAAGGAGCAGAGACTGTGCCCATTCTTCACTGTCCCTGTGATGATTCATTGTCCCTGTGTCATTGACTAAGGAAAAGTACAGATGCTTCCAACTGGAGACTATGTGGAAGAAGGAGGTACCTTGTTGGTACTTGGAAGTGAACTGAAGAATGTCTCACTACCCTATAGAATGGTATTGTCCATTCGTTCCTATAGTTACTATGTGGGCACAGTATCCCAGTACCCAGGTATCTTTGTTTTATTTCTGTTGCTGTGATAACATAGCCTTAGATAGAAAATTAGTCAAGACAGATTTTTTATGGGTGTACAGTTCAAGCATAAAATCAACCATAGGTGGGAAACCACAGAGGCAGAAGTTTAAGAAAGCTGATTGCATCACATCCATAATGAGGAACAGAGTTTGAAGGTCACAGGCTGCTTACTAACCTTCACTTACCTTCTCCATTCTTATACAATCCACAGCCCTTCCTAGGGAATGGTGCCACCTACCATGGGCAGGTATTCCTATTGCAAGGAATATTATCAAGATAACTTTCCAGTAGCATGGTGATCTCTCAACAGGATCAAGACAATCTCTTAGTAAGATTCTTTTCCCAGGTGATTCTACAGTGTGTCAAGTCAACAATCAATCTAACCACCACACTGGATTTAAATTTTATATACAGAACGATTGAAAGTTGGAACAGAAAGCATATAATTTTCAGTGAGTCTGTCATGAGTCTCCATAAAGTAGCCCCCCAAAATATAACTATGTATGGCGAGGCCTCCATGAAAAAATTGTCTCTATTTCCATTTCACGGACTGGTGGTCTTTACTGTGGTACTGACTTTAGAGAAGAATCGTATGTTAACAGCCATCAGGAAACAGCATGGTGGGCCTAGAGAAAATCTGACTAAGATATAGATTTGACTACAACATACCTTAGACTTTCTGCTTCCATTTTCACTAGGTGTCTGCAGATGGATATGATGAATTTAGAGGGTGTGAAGGAGATGAAGCTGACCATACCTCCCATCCCTGTGTCTGAGGACTGCCTGTATCTCAACATCTACACACCAGCCCATGCCCATGAGGGCTCAAACCTGCCTGTGAGTGTCAGGCTATGGCCACTGGGAACAGGTCATTTATTTCTGTGGAGGATGGGAGGGAACAAAAGAATTCTTAGCTCCAAGGTAGTTTAGATTCTGATTACAACTCTTACCTTACTGAGTTTAAGAAGGTCATGTCAGTCCATGGTGAGCTGCTTAAACGTGTGTGTGTGTGTGTGTGTGTGTGTGTGTGTGTGTGTGTGTAACTCAGAGTCCTGAGGCTCTGGGAGGTAAGAGGGTCTAGGTATTAGATTAAACCAGGAATTCTATCAGTTTGGCACACCAACTCAGGATTGTCCACAATGACTGAATATTGACATCACCCCACTTTCTAGCAACAAGTTATCTGTTCGGCCAGTGGGATCTGATGGCCATTCTGATTAGCAATCAGGAAAGTCACTTAGGAAGACACTCCATTTTTTTGTTCTACTTAGATTGGTCTGAGAGTTAAAATGACTTTAATTTAGATCTGGAGTCTAATCCATGCAGAGATGTCTTGTTGTGGAAGGAGGAATGGAAATATTCTCACAAGCCTAAATCACCTCATCTGTAGCTCACTTCCTGAGATCCTGAGGAGACTTGTTTGTAGGTCAACTTTCACAGAACAAAGCAGTTGATAACCTAGTGGGCAGTCTCGATGAGCTTGGGATGTGTGTGGGCCTCCTGGCATCTGAATTGCTCTCTCCAGGTGATGGTGTGGATCCACGGTGGTGGACTGGTTCTAGGATGGGCTTCCATGAATGATGGATCCACACTGGCAGCTACTGAGGAAATAGTAGTTGTCTCCATCCAGTATCGCTTGGGTATCCTTGGCTTCTTCAGGTAAGTCTTGGAATGCACTGGGTAATGGGGACTAAGTAGTACATGGGCAGCCATGCAATTCTTCCTGCTACTTCTCAGCACTGGAGACCAGCATGCCAGAGGCAACTGGGATACCTGGACCAAGTGGCTGCCCTACGCTGGGTGCAGAAAAATATCGCTTACTTTGGAGGCAACAGTGACAGGGTCACTATATTCGGAATCTCAGCAGGAGGTACAAGTGTGTCTTCCCATGTCGTGTCCCCCATGTCCAAAGGACTCTTTCATGGAGCCATTATGCAGAGTGGAGTGGCCCTGCTGCCTGACCTCATCTCTCACACCTCTGAAGTGGTCTACAAGGTAAGTGCTCTCAAGAACACCAGCCCCTAGAATGCTACCTCAGTCATTGCCTCTGGAGATTTGGTGTTAAGTGAATTTTATGTATGCTCAGCATGTTATATGATCACAAACCTCTATCCAGTGGCTTCTGTCATTAGCAAAAACACTTGTGCATTGTTTCTCAGTTGGTTTCTTATCATTGTGATAAACACTGTTACCAAAAGCTCCTTGGGGAGGAAAATGTTCATTTCAGCTCACAGTTTATAATCTATCTTGAGGAAAGTATGCACACAGGCATGTACCTGGAGGCCAGAACTGAATCAGAGACCAATGAGCAATGTACTTACTGGGTTCTTACCCGTGGCTTCCTCAGTTAGCTTTATTATACAACCCAGTACAGCTGCCCATGGGTGGCACTGCCCACAGTGAGGTGAGCTCTTCTGCATTAGTCATTTCTCAGGAAAATTCCCAGACTTCCCTATGGACCAATCAGATAAAGGCAATTTTCTCAGCTGAAGTTCCTCTTTCCAGATGATCCTGGCTTGTGTTCATATGATAAAAAGGAAATCTAATAAGAACACATGAATTTAAGGAAAGTACCAGCTGGTAAAAATATTTGATGTCCAAGTGTGAAGACCCAAGTTCAAATCCTCTGAACCCATACAAAGCTGGTGGTGGCAATGAGTATCAGAAACCCCAGTGTTCCTATGACAGTATAGAAATCAAAGACAGAAGACTCCAGGAAAGGTCATAGGCCAGCTAAGCTGCTGTAGACAAATGCAAACAAGGGATATCATGACATGTAACAGCTGAGACTGTTCTCTGATATTCATGGGCAAAATGTGCTACACCATACCTATTCTCACCAGTGAGTAACACACACACACACACAAACACAAGCAAACACAAACACACCAAAGGAACAAAAATTAATATGCTGGAAAAATGTCCTTTCCCAGCTGTCACCTCTGAGCAACAGAAAATGTGAAAACTTCTGCTTCCTCCTTTCATACACAACAAACATTAGGATGTGGTATTTAGGAATAATGACATCTACTAGAATCAGAGAAACTCTGCTCCCTGCTAGGAGGGATAAGCTAACCATTGTCTGTTCCATTTACAGACAGTAGCCAACCTATCTGGATGTGAGGCTCCAGACTCAGAAGCCCTGATCCACTGCCTGCGAGCAAAGAGTAAAGAAGAGATCCTGGCTATTAACCAGGTTGGGAGAATTGTGTGTCTTGGAGGACCTGATGAACAGGATGTGGGATTACCATTACTTACTACTCAAATGTGCTAACTCAGCTCCATGGTTTGGTGTCCTTTCAGTACAGTGTGCAAAAAGTACAAAACAAGCTAATTATCATGTAAAGTTCTTCCTAGAGTGTGCATAGAACCCTGGGATGAGATAGGACATACGGAATTGCTGAGGCTATTCATGGGCATTAAAATATTTATACGATTGATCTTCAGTGATTTATATGATTCATATGATTTATATGATTGACCATCAATGCTGTGTAGGTCTTCAAGATGATCCCTGGAGTGGTGGATGGGAAGTTCTTACCCAAGCATCCTCAGGAGCTGTTGGCCTCTAAGGATTTTCACCCTGTCCCCAGCATCATTGGTATCACCTCAGATGAATATGGCTGGGTAATCCCCAAGGTGAGACCTACTTCTGCCCCCTGAGAATATAAGCTCAAATGGTGGGTTGTGTGAACTCAGAGATACATTGATGTATTCCAAACCGTCCAATACTTAAGACTATCCTCTGCCTCCCAGTCCATTGGCCTTGAACATATCATAGAGAAGATAACCAGAGAGACCCTGCCAGCAGTTCTGAAGAGCACAGCAGCAAAGATGGTGAGAGAGACCTTGGCTCCTGTACTGATAGAGAAGGTTCTTGTATATTTTTCCCAAATGACATGCCCATAAATAAATAAAGTGTATGTGTGTGCATCTCTGTGTGTGTTTTGTGGGGAATCAAAGCAGAGTTTCTACTTTTGCCCCTAGACCCCGTTTTATTGCTGGCCACATTCCTTACTTAGAACCTGCTGCCTGCCTGTCATCATTCTTCCTGATTCCTCGTGGTATAGATGCTGCCTCCGGAATGCAGTGACCTGCTAAAGGAAGAGTACATGGGGGACACTGAGGACCCAGAGACTCTCCAAGCACGGATCAGAGAGATGATGGGGGACTTCACATTTGTGATCCCTGCTCTCCAAGTGGCACATTTCCAGAGTGAGTACATCTGGGACTAGAGCAAGTAAGGGAGTGCTCAGATCTGTGGGACCCAGGTGACCTCTGCAGTGTCCAGGCCTATGTCTTGGTCAGTTCTCTGATGGCAGGCAGTTTCCCCCACTAAATCCTCTTTCTAGTGTAAAGGCTGGCATGCTATCCAGGTCTAGAAGAGGAAACATGTTACTTACCCTCAGTGTCTAATCATCTACTCAGCTGGGAATGCCAGGGTCTCTGTTTAGCAAAGGTTTTCCATGTCCAGTGCTCCAGTCTGGATCTCACCACTCAACTGTGTTTTCAGATAACTGTAGAGCAAGGTTTCTTGTCACCAAAGGTTAGACAGATAAATTCCATGTGAGAAATCATGTCATCATGTGTCCTCTCTTCCAGGTTCCCATGCTCCTGTGTACTTCTATGAGTTCCAGCATCTGCCCAGCTTCATCAAGCATGTTAGACCATCCCATGTGAAGGCAGACCATGGGGATGACATTCAGTTTTACTTTGGCATGGATTGTAAGTCTTTCATGTTTTCCTAGAGCTAAATGGAGCATCAGATGTATTCCTGAAGGATTACTGAGCTCTCTGTCCAGTTGGGGAAACTGAGAGTTTGGGAGGGGGACAAGAGAAGTGTTCCCCATATCCAAGCTTTAAAAATATCCCCAGGCTCCTCCCCTTAAAAGGTTCTAGATTTAGAATATAAACCCTTCCTAGTTTGGCTTGCACTAGAAGGAATAAGAACACACCGCTGTAGGAATGAACCTGAGAAACATCAAGTAGTGTTTTTGATCAATCCTGGATTCTGAGTGGGAGGGAAGAGGGTATAAACCAGGCCTAGGGTCTGCCCTTTGGGTGTGGTTTCTGTAGGAGAGCATGAGTTGGCACCTGCATGAGGAGGCTAGCACTTGGTTCTCCTTCTGTCTGCAGTTGACTTCACTGAGGAGGAGAAGGTGCTGAGCAGGAGGGTGATGAAGTACTGGGCTAACTTTGCAAGAAATGGGTGAGAATATACCCCATTCTCAACCTCATTATGGTCGAGTCTAATATGTGCCCCATTAATATGAATGGATCTTTAATTACATGATAGTCTTCAGCCCAGGGCACACTCAGGCAGATACCTTCTCGCTTTCAGTTAACTGTTCATCCCATTGGGTGGGTGAGTCACACTATTGTGGTACTGTTCTTTAGATTGTACCTCTGAGAGAGAGACACAAAAGTAGCCATCTGCCCTTGCTGCACATGTAGTAGACACTGGTGGTGACACCTGTATCTATATCAGTACACCAGTTCATCTGTCCCCTGAGGCCCTTGGTCTGCTCATACTCTGCCTTCAACAAATAGTGGATCAGGCTTTGAATCAGAGAGACTTTCATTCTTCTTTGCTGGGTGACAAATCCACAGGAACCCCAACAGCGAGGGTCTACCCTACTGGCCCGTCTTTGACCAAGATGAGCAGTATCTGCAGCTGGACACCCAGCCTGCTGTGGGCCAAGCCCTGAAGGCCAGAAGGCTACAGTTCTGGACCAAGACTCTGCCCCAGAAGATCCAGGAGCTAAAGGGTTCTCAGGACAAACATGCAGAGCTGTAGCGTCCTGTGTCACGAAAGGTGTGTGAGATTGAAACAGATGGGACAATTCTGAAGTTACAAAGTCCATTTATCTATACTCATTTGTTCCAACAAGTACATAAGCCTTTCTAACGTCGGCCTTTGCTCTTTCAGACATGTATGAAAACCACTCTGTGTGTTATTCCTTATCATTCTGGACACACTTTCATTAGAGTCAATAAAAGCTCTCATAACAGTGTGGATGTGTGAGCCCCAAAGTACCCCATCTTCTTTAACCCTTCACTGGACTAGGCTACTCTTTGCTTCTTTACTTTCTTCCTCCTTCCTTCCTTGTTTACTTTCTTCCTTCCACTATCTTCTCCCCATCCTCAGTCTCCTCTTCTCCAAGTACCAGACCCTGTTCAAATGAAGTGGAAGTTTCAGGGACTGTAGATCACAGGAGATTGGTTGCATCAAATTCTCTATCCTCTCTTATCAAGTTCACATTTTCTCATATTTATAATTATTAGAAATTCTACTTTATCTAAGTATTTTTCCCTTCAGACTTCTGTTCCTATGAGATCATTAACTACAGATATGACTCATAGTATCTGTGTCCTCAGATGTGTGGGCTGAGATAGGAGGATTCTGTAAATCTGAGGTAAGATAAAGAGACCCACATCTCTGAAGCAAAACAAAAATCATAACTTCAGTAACTTACAACAACAGTAACAAATGTACAGTCTTATAGATTGTGAAATTCAGGGTCAAGATGCCCATAGATTTGCTGTGTGGTGAGAAACAGTTCTCTGGGAAATCAGTCTCAAAGATTCCTTCTTGCGCCCTCTCCTGGTATGATGTGCAAACAAGACCATTGCAAGGATACTATTAAGTCCTTGCTGACTTGAACTTGGGGCAGAGAAGACCTTCCTCTCAGGGAGACTGACCCTTAGGATGTTTCTATTCCATATGCACACTACTGATTGAAGTTCCTACTGCCAGCATGTTTCTGCTCATCAGCTTTAAGAGACACTCAGAATATGCTCTAGACTTTTAATAATTATCTTATTTGTGATAGCTTGGGTGTGGATTGTTTTTATGGTTCCAGGGATTGATCTTAGGACTTGTGCCCGTTAGACAATGGTTCCACCCATAAACTACACCATCAGACTAGTGTGGATTGTTTACATGCAATTGGATTATTCTGTTTTAGGTGTAAGGTTGACAAGCCATGAGTAAGTTCTATGCTTCCTTCAGGCCCTTTTCCTGCCATTCAGTATCTTAAACTCTGCTTCAGAGTAAACATGACATTACTTTTCTTACCATCCTGGACTTGTCTCAAATCCAACATAAGTAGAATGTTTTGTGACTGGTTAGGTCACTGCACGTAATGTTTTTGTTTCGTGTCATTGTGGAATACCATCCAAGTGTGTACACAACATACTTTATCCACTTACCAGTCTATGCAAATGGTTGTCCTTGGTAACTAGCTCTTCTTTCTGGAGACATGGTTTTTATATAGCCCAGGAGGGGTCTGAACACATGATCTTACTGTCTTGCCTTCCTGAGTGGTTGATTATAGAATTATAGGTCCAATCATTCCAGGTTTGGATTTTAATAAGTTGTATGGACATTTTCACACATGATGTCAGGTGATCACATGTATTAAAATTTTGAATTTACAACCAAGAGCAGAACTGCTAAGTCATGAGACACGTGTTAAGCATTTGAAGTAGTTGTTAGGCTAGGGTGGTAGACAGTTGTGCATATATTTACAAAGCCCTGGGCACCATAAAAATTGAAATAAATCCAGACCAGACAAAGTAGGCTTTCAATCCTAGCTACTCAGGGAGCTAAGAGGCTGGGGATCAAAAGGTAAGACCTGTGTGAGATGTAGAGTAACTCCAAGCAAAACTGGAAAATTTAGTTGTGGTCTGACTCCACATAAAAAGTAGAAAAAATGACCCATAGGTGGCGACTGAGCACACTATTTTTTAAATTATTAATTATTATATTTATTTAAATTTCAAAAGTCTCCCTTCCTGGTTCCCCCTCTATAAACCCACACCCCAATTCCCCTTCTCCCTTGCCTGTAAGAGTATGCTCCCCCACCCACCTACCCACTCCCACTTTTTCCCTTTTGCATCCCCCTTCTCTGGGGCATTAAGCCTCCAAAGGACCAAGTACAACTCCTCTGACTGAGGCCAGAGAAGGCAGTCGACTGCTATGTATGTAGCAGGGACCATAGACCAGTCCATGAATGCTCTTTGATTGGTGACTTAGTCTCGATGCTCTGAGGGGTCTAGTTAGTTGACACTGTTGTTCTTCCTATGGGGAATCCCCTTCAGCTCCTTCACTCCTTTCCCTAACTCTTCCACAGGGGTCCTCAGGCTTGGTCCAATGGTTGACTGTGTCTTCATCACTCTCAGTCAGGTGCTAGCAGATCCTATCAAAGTGCAGTCATCCATGGTTCCTGTCTGCCAGCACATCTTGGAATTTGCAGTAGTGTCAGGGTTTGGTATCTGCACATGGGATGGATCCCAAGGTGGGGCAGTCTCTGGGTAGCCTTTCCTTCAAACTTTGCTCCATTTTTTTGTCCCAAGATTTCTTTTAGCTAGAAAAAATTCTGGGTTAAATTTTTTGAGATGGCTGGGTGGCCCAATCCCTCTACAGGATGCCATGTCTATCTACTAGAGGTGGTCTCTTCAGGTTTTATATCTCTGATGGGCATTTCAGCTAATGTCATCCCATTGGATCCTGGGAGTGACTGAGCACACCTTTAAACCAGCATTTGGGAAGCAAAAACAGGTACATTTCTGAGTTCCTGTCCAGCCTCTTCTACAGAGGGAGTTCCTAGATGATCAGGGCTACATAGAGAAAGACTGTCTTGAAAAAAAGTACAAAAAAAAAATCTAAAATTTTAATTTTAATTAGTGAGCTTTAAAAGAAAGGGCATATAAAAAGGAAGAGGAGAAATGAAGAAAGAGAAGGAGGAGGAGGAAAAGGAAGAGGAAGAAGAAGAGGAGGAAGAGGAAAAAATAGCAGCCTACATATAAACTTGGAAAAGATTTTCACCAACTCTACATTTGACAGAGACTCAATATCCAAAATATATAAAGAACTCAAGATGTCAGAACCAAAAACCCAAATAATCCTATTTTAAAAATGGGTACAGAGCTAAACAGAATTCTGAACAAGGGAATACTTATAGAAATGTTCAACATCCTTAATCATCAGGGAAATGCAAATCAAAACAACTCTGAGATTCCAGCTTGCACCCATCAGAATGGCTAAGATCAAAATCTCAAGGGAGAGCACATGCTGGTTAGGATGTGGAGTAAGAGGAACACTCCACCAGTGCTGATAGGAGTGCAAACTGGTACAACCACTCTGGAAATCAATTTGACTTTTTCTCAGAAAATTGGGATAGTACTACCTCAAGACCCAGCTATACCACTCCTGTGTATACATAAAAGATCCTTGACAATCCCATAACGATACTTGCTCAACTAGGCTCAATCAGCTCTATTTGTAATAGCTGGCACCTAGAAGGAACCCAAATGTCCTTCATCTGAAGAATAGGTAAAGAACATGTGGTTCATTTACACAATGGAATACTACTCAGCTATTAAAGACATGATAAATTTTGCAGGGAAATGGATGGAACTAGAAAATATTATCCTGAGAGAGGTAACCCAGAACTAAAAGGACATGCATGGTATATACTCATTTATAAGTGGATATTAACCAGAAAGGACAGGATAATCATGCTATAATCCACAGAACCAAAGAAGCCAAATAACAAGGAGGGCCCAAAGGAGATGCTTGGATCTTTCTCAGAAGGGAAATAAAGCAGATATCCAGGTGGATGGATGGAGAGAACTAGGTGGGAGAGGGAAGGGGAGGGGAGCTTAGCTGAAGGGTGATCAGGTATAGGGAGAATAGGGGAGAAGAATGGAATTTGGTAGTGGTGGGGCTTCTCTAGGACATGCCAGAGACCTGGGAGGGGAGGAGGCCCCAGGCAGTGTATGGGAGTGACTCTAACTGAGACTCCTAGCAGTGAGGGATCTGGTGTTTCAAGTGGCCAATTCCTGTTGCCAGGAAAGTCTCCCAGTGGAGGTATAAGTACAGTGACCCACAAAACCTTCCAAAATGTTACTGTTTAAAGATGTGCAGGGACAAAGATGGAACAGAGACAGAAAGAATGTCCAACCAAATGACTAGTCCTTATTGAGACCCAGCCTATGGGCAAGAACCAATCCCTGATCTATTAATGATACTGTGTTATGCTGGCAGTCTGCCATAACTGTCCTCTGAGAAGTTGAACATGCAGGCAATGCAAACAGATACAGTGAGCCACAGCCAACATTAGATGGAGCTTGGGGAGTCTTGCAGAAGAGTTGGGGGAAGACCTGAGGAACCCAAAGAGGACAGGGATGTTACAGGAAGACCAAAAGAATTAATTAAACTGGACCCATGGGTACTGCCAGCTATTGAACCACCAACCAAAGAACATACATGGGCTGGGTGAGGCTCCCCGCATGTATTTACCAGATGTGTAGTTTGGTCTTCATATGGGTCCCCCAACTACTGGAGTGGGAGCTATCTGTGAACCAGTTACCTGCCTCTGGATCCTGTTCCCCTAACTGGCCACCGTGTCTGGCCTCAGTGGGAGAGGATGCACCTACTCCTGATGTGACTTGACCTGCCAGAGTGAGGTGATACCCAGGGAAGGCCTCCCCTTCTCAGAGGAGATAGGGAAGGGGGATTGAAGGAGGAACTGTGACAAGGGACAACAAGGAGGTGGATGTTGGGATTTAAAGTGAACGAATGAATGAACGAACAAATAAACAAATGTATAAATAAATGAAAAAGAGAAGAGGAGAAGAAGACAAAAGAGGAAAAGGAGGAGGAAGAAGAGATGGAAAGGAAGAGGAGCACTCGAGTGTCTTTCTTCCAGCTGTTAAGGCCTGGTAGACCTGGTCAGGCACTTGAGTGTCTGTCTAGGGACCCACCCTGGCAGGTGTGGCTGAGTGTAGGCTTGGGAGTCTTTCTTCCAGATGCCTGGGCACAAAAGGCAATTGAGTGTCTTTGTCATGGTCAACCCACCAGCTGGCCTGAGTTTTATTTTTTAATCTACTTTTAATCAAGCTGTTATAAACATTTCAAGCATGAGTTTCTGTGACATATACAGAAGCTTTCACATCCTTGGGCTAGAAATGTGAAAGTAGACTTGCTGAATCAAAGTGTGTCTAACTTTTGAAGAAACTGCCAATCTGTATTTCATATTGACTACACCACTTCACATGTGTTCCAGCCGTGAGTGAGGACACCAGTGATTCCATGTCTTTGCCAACACTGATTATCTAACTGTGTAGTAATGGTGTCCATTTAGAACTCATTGGTGGATTTTTTTTCTTCCTCCCATATAGAAAGTTTTTGTATTGTGAGGAGCAATTTTCAACCTTTTAACTCTTCTTTTCTTTTTCTTTATATTTATTTCTTCTTCTTTAAATACTCTCTTATGGAAAATAAATTTTTTCTCATATAAAATACTCTAATTACCATTTCCTCTCTTTCAACTCCTCCCAGTTCCTCCTCTTCTCATCTCCATCTGGATTCATGCCCTTTCTGTCTCTCATTAGAAGTGAACAGGCTTCAAAGAGATAATATTGAAATATATTAAAAATAGGACAAAAAAAAAAAAACCCTCACAAAACCACCACCTCAAAGTTGGACAGGACAAACCAACAAAAGAGAAAAACCCAAGAGAAGGTACTAGAATCAGAGACACACTCATCCACACACTAAGGATTCGAATAAAAACACTAAACCAGAATATATACTGAGAAAACCTGGTGCAAAGTTGTGCTGGCTGTTGCAGCCTCTGGAGTTCTGTGTTTTTTGCTGGTGTTGATTTAGAGGGTCTTGTGCTCTTGGTGTCCTCTATCCCCTCAAGTCTTACAGTCTTTCTGCCTCCTGTTCTGCAGGGTTCCCTGGTCATTGAGGGAGGGATATGAGGAATATGTCTCATTTAGGTCTGACTGCCCCAAGATCTCTCACTGTAATGTCTGGTGAGTGTCTCTCTTTTCCCATTTGCAACAGCAGAACGTTTCCCTGATGATAGCTGAGGAAGGCATTGGTCTATGAGTACAGCAGAATATCATTAGGAGTCATTTAATTACTCCGTTTTTTTTTTTCTTAGACCAGGAAGATTTCTGTTTTACTCTAGGTCTTTGGATATCAAGTCTCTGGTTCTTGGACACCAACCAGTGTTGAGTATGGGTTCCATCTCATGGAATAGAACTTAAGGAAAAGCACATATTGGTTGGTCACTTCTACAGCTAGGTGCCACCATTGCCCAAGCAGAACTTGCAAGAAGGAAACCATTGTAGATCACAGGGTTTGTGGCTGTTTTGACTCTTGTATACCACTCAGAGTACCTTTCTGTACCAAAGACGCTAATGTTGGAGTGAGGGCACTACGCAGGCACCAGCTGGACCTCTCTGTGTTCTTTAGATGTAGCATTCATCAGTGAGATCTTGCTGTCAGTTTGTGAAGAGCAAACAGTTCAGCTTGTTTGAGGATTACCGTGGCACTTTTTTGGCTAACAACCCAATTACAATTGAGTTAGATGTAACTTGGTCTTGATACTTGAAGCTTCATTTGGTGACAAAAGATGGCCAGCTGACACTCTGTCTCCCCCATTATTTGACAATTTCTTTAAGATCACCATCATATACGTACATACTTTAGAAAGTATTTAGTGTGTTAGCTTTCCATACTAACATTAAAATACCCTTTAGCTTTGTCTGTCTCTCCCTGTATTCCCTCCTCCCACACCCCTGCTCACCCTCATCACTTTAACCTCCAATTCCTTCCTGCTTCCATCCATACTGATCTATTACATTGTCCTTTCCTAACGAGATCACTCTGTTCCATCTCGTCTCATTCTCTGTTCCTAACCTCTGTGGTTCACTGGATATTATCATTGACTATACAGTCAATAGAATTATATAATTTCTATATATAAGCAATTACATATAATACCTGATCTCTGGATCTGGGTTGGATACTTCAGCCAGGTTGATATATTCTAGTTCCATCTAGTTGCTTGCAAATTTCATGATGTCATATTTTTAAACAGCTGAGTAATACTCCATTATGCAAATGTACCACTTGTCTTTATCCATTCATCTGTTGAGGGTCATCTGGGTTGATTGCAATTTCATGCAATTATGAATAGAGCAGCAATGAACATGGTCAAGTAAGTCAGCGTCTCTGTGGCAGAATGAATCATCTTTGGGTATATTCCCTAGAGTAGTATAGCTGGATCTTGATGTAGACAGGTTCCCATCTTCCCTAGGATCCACCACACTGATGTAGTAAGGCCTGTACAGGGCTTCACTCCCACCAGCAATGGAGGAGTGTGCCTCTTACTCCACATCCTCACCAGCATGAGCTGTCCTTTGTTTTGTCAGTCTTAGCCATTGTCACAGGTGTAAACTGAAACCTCAAAGTAATTTTGAGTTGCATTTCCCTGATAGCTAAGAGTGTTGAAGTTTGCTTAAGTGTTTCTCAGCCATTTGGATTTCCTCTATTGTGAATTCTCTGTTTGATCTGTATCCCATTTTTATTGGGTTATTTGCTTCTTTGATATTTAGTTCTTGAGGTCTTTATATATTTTGACTATTAACCCCCTACCAGATGTGTAATTGGTAAACATTTTATCTCATTCTGTTGGCTATCTCTTGTCTGAATAACAGTGTCCTCTGCCATGTGAAGCTTCTCTGTTCCATGATGACCCATTTGGGAAATGTTATCTTAGTGCCTGGCTGATGGTGCTCTGTTAAAAAACTTTTCTTTCCCAGTTAGTTCAGGGTGTTCCCCCACTTCTTTTCTATCAGATTCAGTGTATCTGTTTTTTATTTTTGTTGTTGTTCTTGTTCTTGTATTGATGATGATGATGATGATGATGATGGCTTTGATTCACTTTCAGTTGAGTTTTATGCTGGGTGATAAATATGGACTTAATTGGATTTGTGTACATACATCATCCTCTTGACCAGCCCCATTTGTTGAAGATGTCTTTTTTCCCCCAGTGTGTACTTTTGGCCTCTTTGTCAAAAATCATGTGTCCATAGGTGTGTGAACTTATGCCTGGGTCTTCAATTCAATTTCATTCATCCCCACCTGGGCATCCATCCCACATGCTGCCACCAAACCCAGACACTATTGCTAATGCCAAGTAGTGCTCTCTGACAGGAGCCTCATATAGCTGTCTCCTGAGAGGCTCTGCCAGAGCCTGACAAATACAGATGCAGATGCTTACAGCCAACCATCAGACTGAGCACAGGGATCACAATAGAGGAGTTAGGGGAGGACTGAAGGAGCTGAAGGGGTTTGCAACCCCATAGTAAGAACAACAATATCAACCGGCCAGATTACCACCCTCACCCCGCTAGAGCTCCCAGGGACTTAAACACCAACCAAAGAGTACACATGGAGGGACCCATGGCTCCAGCTAAATACGTAGCAGAGGATGGTCTTGTTGGGCATCAGTAGGAGGGGAGGCCCTTGGTCCTGTGAAGGCTAGATGTCCCAGTATAGGGGAATACTAGGGTGGTGAGTTGGGAGTGTGTGGGTGGGGGAGCACCCTCATAAAAGCAGGGGGAATAGGGGTGGGATGGGGGTTTGTGGAGGGGAAACCAGGAAGGGGGAAGGGATAAGATTTTAAATGTAAACAAATAAAATAACCAATAAAAAATGTGTCTTATTTGGTACCAATAGCATAACTGTCTTTATTGGAGCTGGTTGAGTGTCAAATATCCACATCCATTTCTTATCATCAATCAAGCTTTCTCATGTCTAACCAATGATTTATAACACATCTGATAAGCACAGACCTGTTGCCTCCATCATTTCAAGCTGCCATTAAAAAGGATATATTACGTATATGTGTGTGCATGTGTATGTATCATTCCATGTGTAATTTATAAACAAATAGAAATGTGCTTATAGTTGTGGAGAGCACGAAGCTCAGGGTTGAGGTACCAGCATATGTGCTTGCTAGAGAGCTAGCTCTCTTTGCTAAAGATGCAAAGTTGAATCTTGTGTCTTCAACTGGGCAGACAGGATAAATAATCGTGTTCAAGATCTGGACACATTGTGTTCATGTATGAAACTACCAAAGAATAAATAAAACCCCAACATTATGGAAATACAGCTTAGTGGTACAGTACTTATCTAGAGTGTGAAGACCTTAGATACAGTTCTCTGTACTGGCTTTTTCAGATCTCCTGAAATAATTCCTAAAGACCAAACTCATACTAACATCCCATTGGAGAGGAGGTTTCACCGTAGGCATGTGATACATCAACTTTCAGAACATAGCACTTAGAGGTCCCCATAACAGCCACCAAGGTTGTGAACAATGGAGAACAACTCTATACATGTGTTTGTAAATCAAATGTCACCTGTGATTGATATTTAAAACAATCTATTGTCGGTCCCAAGATGGAAAGAAGTGTATACGTTTTATTAGAAATAGGTCTGGGTATCCTTAGCTTTTTGAGCCTGAGGGGCTCTCTCTCTCTCTCTCTCTCTCTCTCTCTCTCTTCTCTCTCTCTCTCTCTGTTCGTGTGTGTGTGTGTGTGTGTGTGTGTACATCTATGCATGCTTGTGTCTATGTATGTGTGCCTATGTATGTGTGTATATGTGTGTATGTGTCAATTTTGTGTGTGTCTATATGTGCATGTTGGGGACACCAACCCACCCAGAAAACCTTTCACCCAAAATTTGTCCTGCCTACAAGATATACAGGGAGAAAGATGAAGCAGAGATTGAGGAAATGGCCAACCAATATCTGGCCCAACTTGAGACCCACTCCACAGGAGAGCGCCAACTGGAACACTATAGACCATATCCTACCATATCTATCTTCTGAGAGACTTCATCCATCAGCTTATAGAAACAGATGCAGAGACCCACAACAGGCATTAGGCAGAGCTCAGGGAGGCTTTGTGGAAGAGCTGGAGGCAGGGTGAGGATTAAGGATAGAGAACCTGGGTGCTGAGCCAGTCAAGGACCACATAAGAAGACCAACAGAGTCAACTAATCTGGGCCTATGGGGACTCACAGAGAGTGAACCACCAACTAAAGAGCATGCATGGACTGGACCTAGGCCCCTGACACATATGTAGCAGCTGTGCAGCTTGGTCTTCATGTGGGAACCCCAACAACAGGAATGGGAGCTGTGTCTGACCTGGACTCTGTGGCCTGCCTTTGGATCCCTTTCCCTAGCTAGGCTGCCTCAGTGGGAGAGGATTAGCTTAATCCTGTTGAGACCTGACAAGCCAGGGCAAGTTGGTACCTGGGGGCAGTATGAGGATCCCCTTCTCCCAGGAGAGGGAAATCAGGGAAGTGGGAGGGGATAGTGGGACTGGGAGAAGAGGAGGGAGGAGGTTGTTATCAAGATTTAAAGTGAATAAATAAGTAAATGAATGGAGAAAGATATTTTATATTATCTAAAGCTGTTGTGAAAGATATTTCCCTGATAAAGAAAGATATTTATCAGTTCACTTGTCTTTATATATAGGAGGGCAACTGATTTTTGTGAGTTAATTTTGTATCCAGCTACTTTGCTGAAATGCATACTACCTTATCATCTGAAAGCACAACTGCTTTTACTTTTCTTTTCCTATTTGTAATCCCTTAATCTCCTTCAGTTGTCTTAGTGCTCTAGCTTAGAACTCATGTACTATACTGAGTATGTATGGAGAGAGTAAATGAACTTCTCATGTTCCAGATTTTCCTGGAATTGCATTCAGTTTCTCTCAATTGGTGTTTGCCTATGGCCTTGCTGTCAAATGCCTTTATTATGTTGAGGTATATCCATAATCTCTTCAGGACTTTTATCATGAAAAGGTGTTGGGTTTTGTCAAAGGCTTTTTCTGTATCTAATGAGATAAACGTGTGTGTGGTTTTTTTCTCTCTCTGTTAGTTTACCTATGTTGAACCATCCCTGCACTCTGGGATAGATCCTACTTGATCATAGAGAATGATCTTTTGACATGTTCCTGGACTCAGATGGCAAGTTTTGATTGTTTTTTGTGAGGAATTTTGTGGTTTGGGTAACAGGGTAACTGCGGCTTCATAAAATGAGCAGGGCAATGTTCCTTCTGTCTCTATTTTGTGAAATAATTTAAGAGCATTGGCATTGACTTTTCTTTGAAAGTTCTGTAGAGGGGATGAAGGAGGCTGCAGCAGGTGTTTGGATGCACAGCTGAGGATGAGACTGAGGGGACTGGATTTGGAGGAGAGGGAGAAGTTAGCATTTCCTGCTTTCCTTGGTTAGATTGTGTCTGTGATATATCTCTCTCTCTCTTTCTCTCTCTCTCTCTCTCTCCTAAATGTGAATGGCTTCCCAACTGTCCTTTATACACAGATTTGACACTTTTCTCCACTCTACATGTTTACTCTTGTCTCTGCTAACCTCCTGAGGGGCCTCTGAATGGTGGTGCAGATGAGTGACAGAGCACGTGGGACCTTCCTCCAAGCCACAGTCCACAGCAGCAGGGTCTGGGGTTACAGACAGTATTGAATGGACACACTGAATCTGTAGAGTTCTATACTGGAGGCAGGTGAAGCCATGGCTGCCCCATGCCACTGGGAGCACTGCAAATCACTGAAAAGAAGAGCCTGCTATTCTGAGCTATGGGTGCACTAGACTTGGGGGCTGGTCAGCAGGAGCCAGTCCTGGAATATCTCCAAAGTCTGAGGTTGCTCACCGTATCACCTCATCCAGGAATTCAGACTGAGATGTTTCAGACTCTTTACCATGTACTCTGTGTATCTGGGCAGGGTTCTCCAGATTCTGAAATTCAGGGCCTGAAAATGTTAGTCAGGTGAAGATAAATGTCTCTAAGTTTGATCTCAGTAGAAGCTTGCCCTTAGTGTGCCTACAGAATGACAGAGAGACGGATAGGAGATGGGCACTTAAGGAGAATCGAACATAAACAAAAACATGATCCAAATGGTATCATAGATCAAATGGACTTGACAGCTACCTACATACAGTTCCATCCAAAGACTACAGAATACACATCCTTTTCAGCAGCCCTTGGACTGTCTATAAAACAGTTCATGTATTAGGACACAAAGCAAGTTTTAACAAGTACAGAAAAATTGAAATAATTTCTATTTTATTACAAAGTAATAAATCTCTCAACCCAAACCAAGAGAAACTATGGAACACACACAGTCTCCTTAAAGGGTTACTGCAGTAGATTACAGCAGTGCTCGACTTAAAGCAGACTACAACAGACCAGCTGATCCCACGGAAGAGTGGATTTATTAGGCTAGAGGATGGGGGAAGAAGTGGGGAGAAAGATGGTGAGAAAGAGAGTGAGAAAGCTGTCGCTTTTTCTGAATATTTATATCGCCTGTGATGTATTCGTCCGCAGGTAACAGGTGAATTGTGGGGAGGTTTGGCGGTTGTCTTGGTAACGAGGTAGAAGTCGCACTTCACCTAAATATGACGTCACTCACAGTTCGGGCTTGATGCTAACATACCTCCCTTCTTCTTATTATAAAAAGAAAGGAAAAAAAAAAAAGAGAAAGAGGTGACGGCGCAGCAGGAATAGGGTCATCGTGATATCTGGCTACTTCCTGCTGGCACTGGGGGCGATGTGTCTTTAGGGGGAACCTGGGTATGGGGAATGATTTTCTGGTCCTGCTCTCCAGGGTCTGTGGAGCCATCCAGATAGGCCAGAAGGAACAGGTCCAGTGGAAGCAGCTGTGTGTGTGGCAGGAGATGGAGCATCTGAAGGTTGCTTCTCTGGAGATGTCTAGGATATACCTGGACTTGACAAGATGTAAGGAATAAGATTAAGTACACTTAGGAAAAAGAATTTTTTTTTTAAGATGTACATTTAAACCCAGAGGATCCCACCCTTTGTGATAGTAAGTGGGACCTTTAGGCAGATGTACTTATCTGGATGGCATCTATTTGGTCCATGAGAGGTAGATTTCAGTGGGTTTCCTGCAGCTTATAAGTTTATAAAAGAGATAACAGCATGAGTTAACAACATGAGCAGTCTTTAAGATGAACCTTTGCTGGATCGTATAGTGGAATGTTTAGTAAAACAGTCAGGCAAGTTTATAAGAACTCAGGTAATTTAGGACAGTGGGATAGCAAGCAGAGGAAATATAAAGCGTTTAATTGGTGGCAACTGAGTTTAGATAATGAGGTAACAGATTATATCCGTGAAAGCTTAGCTGTCAATGTAGTCAGAAGTCTGAAAAAAAGAGTAAACAGCAATCTACCAGTTATATTATTTTAAAAAATGACAGAGTCCACTAGCCAACTAGTTAACAGTTCCCGTGGTTTCCATACTCTCTTTGATGAAATCAGTTTGGCTTCCAAGCGCAGAAGACGCAGGGCTTTTTCTCTGTGGAATGGATACACATGACATGAGAAATGACTTACCTCGGTTTGATTTAGCTAAGTCATTTGACTCACGGCATCCAGTTTAGTCTACTGCGTACATTCGCATGCAGTCCAGGCTGTATCATCTAGGAGACCGGTGTTCAAGTCTTCTGAAACCATCTAGGGTCAACTGCTAGAGGCTTTGGGAATTCTGTCAGCTATAAACTAAGTTAGTATTAACAGACTTTTGACAAAATTGAGAGCCATAAGATTGATCTTAAGTAATTGAATAGAATGTAATAGCAGTAACTTTGGCAGGTGCTGCAAATCAGGTCTGCAGGCCGCAGTGGCAGAAGGGCGGGACTTCCTGCTATTAGGAAGTCGCTGCCCAGTGTCACTGGCGGGCAGCTGTGGTGAATAAGAAAAAAGCAAGCATGTCCCATAATCACAGCAACTTTTAAGTTAATGGTTTTTTGTGGCGGAAGGCACTGCTAACACTCACTTTATAGGTCCCAGGCAGAGAGGGAGAGAGGTCCCGGTAGATCTAGAGCAGAGCTAAGACCCACCAGGCAGCCCGTGAACCGGCCACAGAGGAGGCGAAGGCGGGGAGGAGACAGCAGTCTAGGACTAACTGCTGCTTCTGGCAAACCGAGAGAACAAAGCTCAGACGGCCACAGATGACAGGGAGGAAGGGGAGAACACGCGAATGGCTAACCCGTTGGGAGAGACACACAGTGTGGATTAACAGTGGAGAACCGAAGGCGGTGCTCCTGATGCAGACAGAACAGTCAGTCCAGGCCTGGCCTGGAGGTTCTAGAGGAGGGGAAGTGTCTCGCCTACATGGAGCTGTCCTAGAGGGAACAGGGTTACAGGGTTAGCTCTGAGCTCAAGAGATCTTTCTTGGGGACCAGTGGGGAATAGGGAACAGAACAGGCAGGGTCTCTGTCTGAGATACCCAGCCCACACGGCAGCCGGTGGTTGAGCACTGTGTTAGGGGCAAAGCTCACATGGTGGAAGTTTGCAGCAGCAGTGGAAGTTCACGCAGTCAGCAGCAGCAGGAACGGCCAGTGGTGCAGGTGGCATGGAGTAGCAGTGGAGTAGCGGAGGATGGCATCGGTCGCATCGGCCGGAGCCTCCGGTGGCTGCATAGGTCTTCAGGTCCCCGAAGTTTTCATATCCCGGTTTCGGCAGAGGGTTTTACGAAGGGAAGTTTATTTAGGGCAGAGGGGAGAGCAGAGAGAGGTGGAGGTGGTGGCCGGCCATGACCACGCAGAGGGGGGAGAGGAGAGGGAAAGGGTCAGATATGACCTGCAGGCTTGGGTCACAGGAGCAAGAGAGCAAGAGAGAGAGGAGGGGCCAGACAGCCCCTCTTAGCTGCCTTCCAAGCAGTTGACCCGGGTTTGATTCCCGGCCAATGCACCAATAAAGGGTTACTGCCGCAGATTACAGCGATGTGCGGCTTAAAGCAGACCACAACAGACCAGCTGATCCCACGGAAGAGTGGATTTATTAGGATAGAGGATGGGGGAAGAAGTGGGGAGAAAGATGGCGAGAAAGAGAGAGAGAGAAAGCTGTCACTTTTTCTGAATATTTATATCTCCTGTGACGTATTTGTCCGCAGGTAACAGGTGAATTGTGGGGAGGTTTGGCGGTTGTCTTGGTAACAAGGTAGAAGTCGCACGTCACCGAAATATGACGTCACTCACAGTTCGGGCTTGATGCTAACACTCGTGAACTTTAAACAATACTCTTTTGAATGGTGACTGTGGCATTCATGAAGTTCAAAATAAATGTAAAATTCCAACAGTCAATTGACAATGAAAAAAAAAAGAATGAAAAGCAAAAGATAGTATACAGACTCCCCCTGGAGATAAAGCAGCCCTAAGAGGGGCATTTGCAGACCTAATCCCCAGGGTGTACATTTCACCTGTACACCTCCTTCTCCATTTGTTTTACCATCCGTGGGATCCTCAGCACACACCAAAATCTCCACTGCAGTAAAAGAATATTCAGTTTCCTGCTTCCATACATTTACCCATGCTGGATTTGTGACAAGAAGTCACCATGGTTTGGGTTGAGGTTTGGGGCAAGGGTTACTGGCATTTGGAATGACTTCAGAGTCTATGCTATGCCTTCTGAAGCTGCACTTCAGAAGTGGGGCGTGCACAAAGAAAAAGCAAAACAGAGAAGTGGCCTTGCCAGCCTGATAAGCACTGGCTTCTTTACCTTTGCCTGGCTGTACAGTTTTCCTTCATTAATACCCATAATTCCCTGCACTGGGTCATGGACTCCCATGTGTACTGTGTTGGGTACAAATTCCTACCTGGTAAGCCTATAACCACTTCCTGTTAAGAAACACAGTGCATCCCATAGCAGTCCAAACTCATGCCCAGGAATTGATCATGGCCCTGGATCATTGTGCTGGCTTCCTGACAGCTCTGGCCTATGCACTTAGCATCTCCTCCTGTGGGTGTGTTTAGTGTGAGACTCTGAAACAGGCAGATGGGAAAAGGTCAGAGCTGACAACTACTGCAGATTCAGAGACTGAGAAAGGACAGGTGGCAATGGATAAGGGAGGGAGGAATTTACAGGGATGACAGACAGCAGTGAGGGAAAAACACCTCCAATAAAGCCCACAGAGTGGCCACACACAGGGTCATTGATGTCTGAGGACACTCAGCACTGAGGATCCAGCACAGTGTGAGAGATTCTGATGAGTGCTGGGCCTGGAGTTCAAAGGACTGAGCAGATGATCAGAGACAGAGGGGCAGATGGGACATTTCCCTCTGTGTATGGCTATGGCTAGACTGTGGTTGCTGATGCTGAGGACCCTTGAACAATAATAAAACTGTTGACACCATCCCAGTATCCTTGTGCTCTGATTATTCAATCCCGTGGTCAGAGATTTACCTAGATGCCCCAAAAGACTCTAGAAAGTTTCCTGGCTCTGAACATCTAGAACTTTCTAGCCTCATACCCCACAGATGAAATGAGAGGCCCAGGGTTCCTTCCCAATCTATCTGACCTTGGGCAAAGGTACAGTTTGTTTTCTAGGGCAAAGACCATGTGGTCCTGCCCTGTCCCTTATCAGAAGCTGAGCCAACAGAGTACTGGGGCAGCATGTGTGCACACACCTTGATGCCTCTTATATCCAGACATTCTACTGAGAACTCTGGCAAATTTCTACCATGTCCTTCAGTCTGACCCACTTTGAGGAAGCCATACTTCCCTCAGCCTGTGGCCCTTGCCTGCTGTTTCCCAGACTCTAAGAGGTCACTTGGTCTTATAGGCAAGAAAATCTGCCCAGTCATGCATGGATGCTCTTCTGAACACTCTTGGTTCAGGTACCTGGGTTCTGAACCACAGACAATTATAATAAGGCACAGAGTTGTATCACACCCTCTTCTGTGGCACCCAGAACTGGCTCATCCATAGGGACATCAAGGTGACAGTGTCTTGCACACAATCCCCAGGATTCTTTAAAAAGATAAGCATGGGAAAGGTCTGGCTCCACATGCCTGTCAGTCCAGCACTCTTGGTGGGGCAAAGTAAATAAGAGATTCTCCAACTGGCAAGAATCCATTCACACGGCACAAACCTGAGGATATATAGGATGTGCTAGGGCTCGTAGGCTCAGGAGACCCCATCCCTTCAGATCTCTAGGTGAGTAACGAACACTGAGTAGGAAAGAGACATTTTCTTCAGTGATACATCTACCAGTAAATTGCCCATTATCCTGTAAATAAGCCCTCACCCAATTAGTTACTGTAAATGAATATATTGGTTGACCAACATCAATTAAGAAGACAATAAAGTAGAAGAAGGCCTAGGGCAGAAAGGAGACAGGGACAAGTGAAAGTTATAGGGGAATTACTATGAACAAATACCTCATTCACATGGATGAAAATGTCACAATGAAACCCATTGTTACTTATCATTAGTATGTACTAATGAAAAACATAAAAAGAATTCTAACACTATGAATGATGTTGACTGTGAAGATTATGTACATCGAGACCACATTGCTTTTGAGGAGGAGGTATTTCAAAAAAAGAGAACATTAAGAGAGTCTGCTTCCTACTACAAGGTCTGCGATTCTCATAAAGGAGACAATGAACTTGTTTACAGTACCACATCCCTGGTAGAATTCTATCCAGAGCACATTAGCAATCACCCATGATCCCATTCACCAACAAAGAAAAGGGAGGTTTCTTCCCAACCCTTTGAGATGTAACTTGAGAAGCTTTCAAAATCAGATAGGTGGCTATGGTAACAGTGAGACTCTCTTGAGACACCAACACACATGCTTGAGTGTGTCTTGTCCTTTTATAAGTTACCTCTCTTAAACCCCTGTGCTAAAAACATAGCAACTTCTCTTCTTTAAAATGCTGACTCTGAATAAAGTAGACTGGTAGGGAGAGGAGACTCTTGGATCTGTTGACCTTCATGAAAACCTCACATAGATCTCTAGGGTTAGCTATCTTGAGCCATCACTCAGCCTGGGGTGGTCTTTGAGTTATCCTTGCTCTTGTAAGCAATCTTGTCAAGGTCTTGTTTAGAGATTCAGGTACTGAGTTCAGACCAGAAGTTGATGGGTTCTGGCAGTTGATGTTATTTTACTATTCTGGGGGCCAGAACTGATGGCTTCTGGCAATTAACTCCTGTTGATAGCACCAGGGAATTAAGAAAAGAAACTTAGTTATTTAGACTCTATGCTTTTTTACTCAATGCCACTTGGCCAAGCTAGAGACTTGGAGTTTGTTAATTCATGAGCCAGAGAGAAAGAAAAAGAAAGAAAGCCAGGCATACACACACACACACACACACACACACACACACATACACACAAACTGGATGAAGAAGAAAGGATACACTATCAGTTTAGTTTTGTTCTTAGTTTTTATACCTTCTCAGATAAAAATTACCTCATAGTAATTATCCGGTAGAACCATTATAGTGGGATAATTGATTACATGGTTTTCTAAACACTTTTACATTTCATAAATTCATGATAAGTTTAAAGCAATAGTTCGTGTCATAGGTTGATAAGGTTTAAGAGTAACTGCAGAATGTTTATATGGCCTTTCCATTAATACTAATACCTGACTAAACATTCCTTATCTATTTTCTAGCTCCACAAGTTAATTATAAGTTTAAAGCAATAGTTTTTACGTCACAAGTTACCAAGGTTTTGTCAAGAGACAAATAATCTGCCTTGTATCTTAGTATTTTGAAGTCTTGTATAAATAAACTAGTCAATCATTTATTTTCTGTCCTGGCACCGACAATAAATTGCCCATTCCCAGTTTACAACCTTTATGACTGACATTCATGACCTCATTCCTAACCTAAAAGGAATGTTTTCCTTGATGGTAAATTTGTTCCAAGCCTATCTTCTTCTCCTAGTGCCATTAGCTCATGGCACAGAATATTATTTGTAGCCTTTTATTCTAGAGGGGGCTTAAAACTACTTGTATCAATTCAGGAGTTTTATAAAATCATTGTCAGGAATTATGAAATCATCCTTTCATCTAAACAGCATTATTCATGAAAGTACATCTTCATTTTGATCTGCAGGAAATGTGCCCAATAAGGTGGACTAATGCCGAGATTCATTAGACCCTATGTTAGTGGCAGGAAAGGCATATCAGCAGTGAGAAACAATCCTGGGATGAAGTCTCTGGGGTCCACGCATCTCAGTGCACACCCATGCAAAACGGTGGGCTAACTCTAGGTAACTCACTTACTTGCCGTAGCCTTGCCTATATAGCTTTTGTCACAACCTCTTGCTCATACTCCATACCCTAATGAACTCATTAATTACCTCATCCCGCCCCCCAAAAATGTCAGTCTGCTTAATAAAAATAACCAAATGCATAAAAAGGATAAATGCACTCACATATCTTTGATTTTCACAGATTAGTCACAATTTGACACCTTTCTAGGATGGACTTAGCAACTCTCAGACTAAAAGTATACCATTCCACTAAAAACCATTTCAGGGAAAGTTTCTCTCATAGGATGAGGCATCATGGTTGTACCATGCTCTAAATAGGACCACCCACCAGGTATAATCTGTTGCTCTAATAGTGTCAGGCAATGATTGTGGACTCAGTGAGCTCCTGGTCAGAAAAACCATGTGGCAACATATTCTATGTATGCAGTAATTCACTGAGGACGGGGAGCTGAGCTTCTGTTGACCTTGGAAAGATGTAGGTAAAATTCTCTGATGCTTGTATGTGCTGCTGCTCTGTCCTCATTAGTGTCAGTTGGCAGAAAAGATGCTGATCCATGTGGATCAGAGGGCATTTTGGAAACACCAGGCTGATTTGCAGCTTAGGTTTGCCAAATTCTACAGTGTCAAAACATGATGCTTTATGAGGTGAGATCCAGGAAAGTGGGAACTTGTGGAGATGACAAACTCTGAGAAGAGAGAAGGTCCTCAATGGATACTTCTGTACTGTCTGGTTTTGTGTGTCAACTTGACACTCACAGAGAAAGGAGCCTCCCTTGAGGAAAAGAATCCATGAGATCCAGCTGTAAGGCATTTTTCTCAATTAGTTAATTTTCTCAATTACCCATTGTGGGTTAATCTTGAACCAAACCAGAGGATGATCATCAATTATAATAGTTATTGTGGTGTAAAGAGGAAGCCAGGAATATTAAAAGGTGAAATAGAGCTAGGGGATTGAATATTGTCAAAGATCAGTTGTTTGGGGAAGAGCAGTTCTCTGATTTACAAGAACAGATTTGATTTGATGATGCCATTATAGAACAATGTCACTTACAAGCTCTAAGAGCCTGGGACAAAGTTGAAAATCTGGGAAAAGGTCCACCACATATATTAGGATTGTATAAGGCTCTGGGGAAGCCTTCACACATTTTTTTTTTTTTTTTTTTTTTTTTTTTTTTTTTTGCAATGCTGTCTTCAACTGTAAACAAAGCCATATCAGACCCTGGCATGAGACAGGTGTTGATAGAGACCTTGGCATATGAGAACTTGAGTACTAAATGTAAAAGAACTATTAAACTGTTAAGGTGCAGGCAGCATCACTGGATGAGTGGAGAAGGGACAGAACTCACAGGTTCTCACAAGTATCATGCTAATATCATAGGACAAGCTATTGCTAAGGGTTTGTGGCATCAAAATGCCTAGTGCTTAATTGTAGTAAACTCAATCATTTGCAAAGAAGCTGAGATCAAGCTGTCAAAAGTCCTCAGATCTCAAAATGCCCAGTGTGTGTTAACTTTGAGAAATATAATACTTTCTGCAAGAGAAGTGATCAAGCCATTTCTAGTGACAATGGGTTCTTGGAAAGAAGGCTTTCCTTCTGTTTGCTTTCTTTGTTCTGTGGGGTTTATCATGGGTATCCTGTACTTTTTGGCCAATATCCCTTATTAATGAGTATGTATCATGCATGTTCTTTTCATCTGGGTTACTTCACTCAGGATGATACTTTCTAGTTCCATCTATTTGCCTGTAAAATTCATTATATCCTTGGTTTTAGTATCAGAATATTATTCCATTATATAAATGGGCCATGTTTTCTGTTTCTATTCTTGAGATGAGGACATCTGGGTTGCTTCCAGTTTCTGGCTATTACCAATAAGGTTGCTATGACCATAGTGGAGCACGAGTCCTTGTGGTATGGTGGAGCCTCTTGTGAGTGTATGCCAGGAGCAATATAGCTGGGTCTTCAGGGAGAACTATTTCCAATTTTTTGATGCTTAAATCCCATTTAGGAAAGGGGAGCAAAATAGTCATGGGAGGAAGAGGGGGGATCTGGGTGGGAGAGGGAAAAGGGAGGGAAGGGGGAGGGGTAGAATCAGGTATGATGAGAGACAGGAGAGAGGCCCAGAGGGCCAGGAGAATGAATGGAAATATGCAGCTGCTTGGGTGGCAGGGAAGAATCTTGAAGAAGTCCCAGAGACCTGAGATGGGGGAGGTTCCCAGGACTCAATGAAGGTGACCTTAGTGGAAATGCCCAACAGTGTGGATATGGAACCTGAAGGGACCACCTAGAGTAGCCAGACAGTACTCCCAGTGAAGGAATGGGACACCAACTCACCTAAAAATGTTGACCCAAAATTGCTCCTGTCTAAAAGAAATTCAGGGACAAATTGGAGCAGAGACTGAAGGGATAACTGACCAGTGATTGGCCCACCCTTTGATTGATCCCATGGGCAGGCACAAATCTCTAACACTATTAATGGTGCTATGTTGTGCTTGCAAACAGGAGCCTAGTATGGCTGTACTCTGAAAGTTCTACCCAGCAACTGAATGAGACAAGGCAGATACCCATAGTCACTCATTAGATGGTAGGTTGGGGACTCCTATGGAAGAGTTAGGGAAAGATGGAAGAAATGATGGCAACCCCATAGAAGACCAAGGTCACTGCCAGGACCCTGGGGCTCCCAGAGACTGAGTCACCAACCAAAGAGCATACATGGGCTGGTCTGAGGTCCCTGGCACAAGCAGGGGGTGCCTTTCTGGCTTCAGTGGAGGGATAAGGCTTATCCTGTAGAGACTTGAGTGGGGGATGGGGACACTCTCTCAGAGGTGAAGGGAGATGGGGAAAAGAACTCTGTGAGGGGGGCTGGAAGAGGGCAGCATTTGGGATGTAAATAAATAAAATAATTAATAAATTAAAAAAATAAGACAGAATGCCTAGGCTTCCTGGGTGTGCAGGCACTGTGGCAAGGGATAACAATGGACCAATGAGGTCCAAGAGGGATATCCAAGGCATTGTCTTGCCACCAGGAAATGAAATGGGGGCCTGGTAGCTAGAGGCCCTGCAACAAAATATATGAGCCGTTTCTCTCTCATCAGCCAGGAAATAACAAGCACAGGAAAACCACAACTAAGTGTTGCGAGCTACTGTAGGAAGTGCTGCTCTGAAGTTGGCCACAGATACACCTCTTGCCCTATCCCTAAAATTTAATATTGCAAAATAACCACTGGAGTTTATGGTCCTTTGCCAGCATAGACAGTAGGCATGATCTTGGGAAGAAGTAGATTAACTTCACCAAGATTCATTGTGCATCCAGTAAATATGGATGGGAATTTCAAAGAAGAATTAAAAATATGGCCTATGCAAAAAAAAAAAAAAATTATGGTGTGGGGGTGTGGAAGGACTGGAAAATGTTTTCTGGCAAATAGTGATTAATGATCAGAGACTAAAATTAAAATTTCAAGAAAACGGTGTTGAAATAGAAGATTTCGTGGATACAGGAGCTGATGTGACTACCATTTCCCAAAATTATTGTAATTCAGAATGGACATTTCAGAAGATTTGTACACAGTTTACAGGAAATTGGAAAATTATCTGAAATAAAACAAGATGTAACATGGGTTAAATGTGTAGGACCAGAAGGAAAACCAGGGTAAGTTAAGACTTTATGTGGCTGACATACACATGAAGTTATGTGGAAAAGATCTTTTACAAAAATGAGGTACTCAAATTAATTCCTGCAATCCCAGAGAGAGCTCATGATGAAATGATGGATGGACTGTTAGATGCTCCTGGGGATGGTATTGATATTTGCCATCAAAAATAATCCCAGGCTGTGTCAATTGTGTAAATACAGGGCATCCCAGGGAGTGTGTTTCACATTTATGGGGGAGGGCACTGCTGGAATACCAATGGCCCTACCCCAAAATGGTTCACTCAAGTCTGTGTGGGTAGAGCAGTGGTCCTTAACTAAGGAAAAAATTACAGCCACTTGAGCACTGGAGGTTCAACATATAGAAGAGTCTATCAGCCCTTGGAATTCTGGTGTTTGATATTTAAAAGGAAGGAAGGAAAGGGAAAGAAGAAATCAGAGAAATGGGAGGATGCTAACAATTTTAAGAGCAGTGAATAGACTAATTCAATCTATGGTTCGATCACAGTTGGAATTCCTTTACCTTCTTTATCACCTAAGTCATGGCCTATGATAGGGATTTCCACCTGATCTGCAGGAGGCATTCTTATCTCTGTAGAGAGCCTTCCACTTATAGAAAATGCAGGAAGCCTAAAGAGGAATGACAGACATCTCGCCAATCCTGGGGCATGTTTAAAGATTTGCCTTTGAAGGAGGGATTTAGTCCAAGGGGCATGCATGCCATCGTCATCATTTGACAATGATGACATCAAGTCTGAGCTCTTTAAAGTCACCAGCCTGATAACATACCAATTTAGAGGCTTAGTCTGGGTGGTGTGGACATCAACAGGGATTGCCTGGATCTCTGGACTCATAGCAAAGACTCGGAGGTGGCCGAGCTGCTAGGAGGTGGGAGGAGGGCAGAGGGAGAAGTGGCATCCTGCACAGAGTAGGGAGGATTAGCGTGAACTGGGTGGGATGACAATATGATCCCATGACTGAGGAAGCAGTTGTTTTGGAATTTCCACTATGGCCTTTTTTTAGCGCTTCGAGATCTGTGAAGGGATGGTCTTCAGGACATTCATCATCAGAGCCATCTTATGAAGAAGATGAAGCATCTTTGGTGGGTCCCAGCTTAGAGGGAACCATACATTGGTAGACAGAAACTATAATGGGCAGAAAATGGAGAAGAAGGGGGCTTTTCTTCCTGGTTCCCTTGGCAGTGCATGAGATAAATGATCCAAGTCCATTGTACCAGAGTCATAAGGATCACCTACCACCATCAAGGGGACTGCCTCAAGGACCCTTTCCCTAAAGGAACTGGCTTCCTTTTGAGTACGTTTCATGCCATGGGTCCTGAGCAGGGTGCTTGGCCCTCTCATTTGGGACTCCTTTTAATGTGATGATGTATTTCCCATGATAGAAATGGTTTGGAAATGCCAAGATCAGAGGTGAATGTTTCTGGTGGGGCACATAGCTCCATAGGGGATTCCCCAAAGTCCTACACATAAGCGTACATGCAGATTTCAGAGAATCTGGTGACCACCCTAAGGGATTTTAACTAGTCATTGCATTACTGGGTTTTTTCAAAAAGAGGAAAATATAAAGGTTTATGGTCAACACCCAAGTGGGATGATGGGTCTGGGAAGAGGGCTGGGGGATTGTACCAAGGAGTATCTGTGTATCAGAAGGTGTCAGTTGCCCTAATCAACGTACCTAGTCCCTCAATATGATGCAAACCAAAAGTAAGAGAGAGAAAGAAAAAAGACTGTAAGCCCTTGTCACAGGAGGCAAGATGAGTGTGTGTGGGGGGAGGGGGTGTCAATGTACCCTGGGTGGGATAGCTCACTTTCCTCCTGTGCATACATGTGGTCTTCATGCCCCACATTGTATAGCCAGCTCCTATTAGGTTCCACCTCCCTGTGCATCATGGCACACTAGCTGCCATCAACAAATATGGATCCTGAGAGGGGAAGTCAGGTAGGAACAGCCAAGAGCAGAAGAGACATCAGGCAGCTGTGAATGTGACTAGAACAGACTCTCAGAAGACAACTTCAGTGAGACAGGAATTTAGTAGGAGGAACAAAGGCTACTTAAACCACTGCGGGAGC